>JBCAUI010006018.1:0-10188 GCA_038406195.1 Haplosyllis anthogorgicola
CTGAAATCACTGAACCAAATCTGTAACAAATCAACTGGAACCATTTTGAACAGGGAATTTGGTCTCCTCTGGCTCAACGAAATATCATTCCTGTCGATTTAAGACTTTTCATGTGAAAATAGAATGATCCGGGAACAAATCAATGCCTTTTTGCTATTCCAATACGAATTGTGAAGTTAACCCTTTACTATCTGTTTTTAAAGGAAAAAGTCACTTTGCGACATTAGTGACAATAAAATTCCATGCTATGGCTTTGAAGCGAACAAAAGTACTTATTGCTGCCAAAATGAAAACGATATTAACAACCATTTCTACTACGAATAACTCTATTTCACTGTAACCATCACACTAGCTCTCTTTGAGAAGTCTATTTCTTCTAAAATTGATTTAATTTTGTGTGAAAAGAATTCTCTTTTCCTGTAGAATTGGGTTTTCGGTTATGGAATTTGCTTCATGGTGAAGACAGCAGGTTGTATGGGAGCCACCATCTCCGTATGCACCCTCTGTGTCGTCAGCTATGAGAGGTATGGCGCTGTAAAGTTTGTTAAAGCTGGTGTTGCACTATAGTTACTCAGAATTTTAAGAAAGAAAAATATTAAAACCCTCCCCAAATAACAAACAAATTATTTGTGCACTGAGTTTGGCATTCTTGATATATTTGACATCCATGACAGTATATTATTCTTATTTGAAAAAGGTGTGAATGCCAATTATGTCAAATTAAATGCCAATTTGCAACTCTCTGGAGACTATATAAAGGACAGCCTATGCAAATCTGAGTCATTCCCTTGGTGGCTCTCCTTGAGTGGAGACCTCTGTTTGCACATTCAAAATATAAATGACCCATGCTGACTCAAGACTGAAGAATGAACTGCCCCATCTCCCCTTTTTATGAGCCCATAAGGTTTTGAATACCAGCTTTAATTTGTTGAGGTTCCTTCTGTGAGGTTACTAGTATCTTCTGTTTCGGATCTAGAGGTGACCCTGGTGGATGTGTTAAAAGTTTGATGATCAATCATTTTAATTCAAATTAAAACAATTTATTAACAATAAACAAAAGAGAATTCTCTACCCGCTTTATTGCTAGCATCCGAAAAGAATTCAGGTCTTTTCTACAGTTTAAAAACACGCCTTGTCCAGATTTCTATTCGGCTGAGACGTTCTGTTTGTATCTAAAGCAAATTAGATTTACACAACTTTAAAAAATCACTATTAAAACCAATTTTATTTGTATTTATCACTCCGTGCTTTATTTTGGCACTAATTAGTGTCCATCTTAGTAAGTGGCCATTCTCACTCTTTTGACTTTCGCAGGTACATTGCAATAATGAAGCCCATGGTAGCAAAGACATTTTGGTCTAAGTGGAAAGTTTTCGCTTTGGCGAGTGCTGTTTTTCTTGTCTCCTTGCTTCGAGGTGCTCTTAGACCAGCTTTTGCAGGGGTATGTACGGTTTTGAACTCTTCACATAAATATTTTGTAATTGGGATCTCTGTAAAAATGTAAACAAAATGTAAACCTGAAACTTGTAGAGCCATTGATTTTTTTCAAATTGATCTAAAATTGATTTTAAAAAGAATCATGAATTTTCTCTCTTGAGCTCTTGAAATTCCTGTCACACAATATTCTCACGTGAAAAAGAGCGAAATTCAATTTTATTTGGTCAAAACCACTTTGCCATATTCAAGGGACTACATAAGGACAGAACGTGAATACCGAAACCATTTGCTTGGTCCCTCAGATCATTACATTTCTATCAATTTTATTTCAATAGAGTTTTAATAACCCAGCATGAAATTCAAAGAATTTAATTGTTGAGGGACATTAAAACTTGATAGTAATCGGATGATCTGCTCCATCAGTAAAAACCTCTGAGCACAAATACAACATACAAACTATTCATTTTGTTTGAATGGCCTCTGGCTCAAAAAATGAAGATTGCAATATCTCCTCTCCTCTTATGTAGTGGCCTCAAAGTGTCCAAAGCCAGCTTTTATGTTGTTATTTACGCAGGTGTACCACACTTATTACGACGCAGAGACGGGAGAGGTTACGCGACATACTTGCCGAGAGACCCCGGGTACAACCTTCATCTTCTGGTACGCAGTCGCCGGAGTGACCTTCTTCTACGTCATCGCTTTCGTTACCATCATTCTACTCTATCGGCAGGTAAGATTTGGAGCGTTAGTGGAGGTTTTCAAAATTCAATGTCCAGCTAATTCACCTAATTTACCTAATTCCCATAATTATGTAAGAGTTACACCAGTACCATTTTTGGTTTGTCTACCATTTACAGTGTGGCAGTGATACCGATTTTGGTAGGTATAGTATACTGATATCAGTATGCTTAACCATAATCAGTGCAGTTACCATTTTTGATCTGTTCGTAATTACAGTTGCAAAACAATGGGTAGACATGTCTTATACCAATTAAACTGTCTCAAGAATTTGGCAAATTAGGTGAATTTGGTTAATTTGGTGAATTAGTTAAGGGACTTTTAATTTGGAAAAACCTTCATAGGCTTGCCTCAGCTAAAGTCTTTCTAGAATACTTCACACCATGAAATTCCTATCAATCAGTACACGGAATTTGTATCAGAAGTTTTACAATAGCGCATCAAAAGCACAGCATGAAATTCTTTCGTTCTCGCCTTTTTTCTCTTCGTTTCCAAGGAAGATTACAGAACAAAAAGAGGAAACAAAAGAATTCCAGGTTAACATTCATGATAACAAATGTGACCTTTTTTATAACGGATCAAGATAAGAAGCATCCTCGCAAGAAAGAATATCGTCTACATAATACTTCTAACTGTTTGAAAATTACTTAATCAATGATAAAGATTAATCCCATTTTTAGTAAAGCCAGTCAAAAACGTAAATAAAAAAGCAACAAGATGGATTTCGCTTTAAATTAGACAATCCTAATATTATTTATCTTCCAGAAAAATACGAAACAATGAATTTTGACCCTCAATGGATTATTGTTAGTATCCTCAAATACGATAATGATTTGAATAATCTACAAACCATAGATTGCGGTTCATCTGAGTTCCAAGCAAAGCATGGAGATGGCGAAAAACAACCCGAAAATAATGGCTCAGCGGAAGAGGATCGTGCGTATGCTCATCGTGATCGTCATCGTGTTTGCCGTGTGCTGGATGCCAATTAACATCGGTGAGATTGGAACATACATCTCGGGAAATTAGCTGGGCAATAGTGGAAAATCACTCTGTTCCACTGTTTTTCTCATGAAACTACTTCCGCCAATAAATGCATAAGTCAGGCTGGGGCAGTCTGGACTTCTTTCGTCCCCAAACATTCTTGGTTTAAATATGCGTTGGGGCCTGTGAATTCTCATTGTGATCACCTCAATGACAGATCCTTGGGATCTTTGTCGAATTCTCACAGAAGAAGCGTAAACGGTAGCCAGAAACACAAGAGAATGCACATTTGTTAATGAAAACACTGAAATTTTGTTATGTAAACACCGGATAAAATATCTGGATAATCTTTTGGTTTAGGACTGCCTGTTGACTTTATTATAATGTCTATCTAACAGTTTGGTTCCTGTTGTCTCAGAAGGGCGTGTCTCAGTGGGCCAAAGGAAACCCCGTCATCCTCTTCGTCTTCATTGGTCGCATCCTGGAGTACGGAAACTGTGTCGCCAACCCGTTCTTGTACAGGTAAGTTCAGTTCAGAGAATGAAATTCCCATCAGTTTCTGAACAATAGAAATTCAAAAGCACAGTGTAGAATTCTTTTGTTCTCTCTTTTGTTCAGTACGTTTTCAAAATGATGGGAATTTCAGGAGCTGGTGTATCATGAAAGGACATCCAATGCAGGTCGTCCATGAAAAATATTTTTCATCGAATGTATTTTAAACTTTTGCATTTAGCTTTCTCAGCGAAAACTTTAAGTCAGCATTCATTGAGACCTGGGGAAGATGTTTTCTTTTTCTCAAACGATGGGACAAGAAGAAGTACCCAGAGAAAAGCAGCAGTTCTCTCAACTCAGCAGCGACTGTTTCAACAAGACGCATGGAATGCGACGAGCATTACAAGATGACCGGATCAGTTGGGCTCACAAGTTACGCGTGAATTTTTACTGGATAAGGCCAGACCTTTTTATTTGTTGGATTACGTATAAATGGAAGACATTTTTGAGAGCGGCGATCGCAGAAAAAAAATTGCTTTACATTTTGATTAAAAATTCACAAAATTGATGCACAATTTTCAAAACATTGTGACGGAAAGTAACGATTTTGTATTATTTGGGCTCTGATTCTGTTTTTAGTTTCTTGATTTCTGAGAGTGGCGAGAAACGTATTCCAACAAATAAAAATGTCTGGCCTAAAGACAACTATGAATATAGTTGTGTAGTTCACTAACACTGAAGTTATTTATTTTAAAGCAGATATTCTGTTTTGAAGATGACAACGCTCGCCCATGGACAATGATGAAGTTATTTATTTTAAAGCAGATATTTTGTCTTAAAGATGACAACGCTCGCCCATGGACAATGATCATGGAATGAATTAACGAAATAAATGTTTATTTAATGCTTAATATTGTCTTTGGTTTTTACTGATCAGTGTTAAAACGGTTTCTCCCTAAAGTACTACTCTGGATAGTGGATGAACTTCAACTAAGACTTGTATCTTCCAGCTCCTAAAATTCTCATCCATTTGGAAACGCACGAAACAAAAGAGAGAACAAAAGAATTCTATGATGTGCTTTGATATTCTTTTGTTCCAGAAATGACAGACATCCATTGTTAGATCACTGGTACCCTCTATTTTTGACTTGGGTGACTCTGCTCAATGGGTTTCAAAGCCAGGGTTGATCTGTCACTGGCATGCCTACTCACTTACGCACGTATGATTATCTTGTGGTTCTCTTGTATTTTTCATGCTAAGCTTGTAATTAGCTTGATCCGGATAAATAAGAAAAGCAACTGGTTTGCTTTAAACCGAGAAAAGATTGTACTTTATTTTTGCAAACATTTACATGTTGCTTCAAGGAAGTCTCAATCTATCTAAACTGATTTGAATTGCAGTTGCTCATAACAGCTTCACACTTCTCAAATGCTTTTACAAGCAATGGTGAACAGGCACTGAGTGGGACTGGATCCACTCATCAGAATACAAATGCACAGTGGATTTAAGGCCCGTCAGGTGCTGTCCCCATCAATTTTTTTACCGATGAACTTTTGTCCATTAGCTTACTATGGGAAGTCCAACATATTATCACATACTTTGCTTGTAATATATTTAGCAAATATGACGAATTTGCCAACATAGAATTTGAATTACAATGGCATTCGGATCTAGAGATGAATGCTCGGCCGAATCACCCACGGAGGCGCGGCAACCAATTCTCGCGAGTCATCTGGCAGTTTGTGTACCGAAGTTTCATGGTTGGTTGCCGGACCTTCACTCGTGTGGGAGAGGTGCGATGTTCCACATGCGCGAGCCAGCCTATTTGCGTGACATCACGTCACCATTAAAAATTGAATTTGGATTCGGGTTTGCACTTGGTCCAGCAGAGACTGAATTTCCAATGTAAACCGCACTGCCCTAATGGCTGCGCATCATCTGTCTCATCCGTGCAGTGAAATTCATCAATCTAGGTTTTTCTTAATTCGTACCTAGCCTCATTTTGTCTAATCTGTCTAATTAGATGGGATAAAAAATGTGCCAAAATCAGATCATTAAATAACTATCAAAAGTAAGGTCCCCCAACAATAGAACTTCAATTGAACTTCACGTTGGGTTGTTGACATTCTATTGAAATAAAATTGATATAAATTTAACGATCTGATGCAGCATTTGATGTAGCATTGTGTTCAGTTCATGTAAATGAAATCATTACCAGTAAAACTACCATATTACACTGTTTGAATGTACTGAATCTATGTATCATTGCCAAAATTAGCACATTTCAATTCTATTTTGCTCCAAATTTCCTTTAATGTGGCTTGTTTACCAATTAAATTTGATCTATTCAAAAAGAGGTTTTCAGTGACACAAAAATACTTTTTGCATGTAACATTTTTCTCTTTTTGAAAATTCAGATGTAGCCAGCATAATTTAAGCACATGAGATAAATTCGAGAAATAATCGAGCTTTATCCTAATTCGCTCTTTGCTAGACAGATTCGGTAGGTCTGGTTATTTTTCCTAATTTTAGTGCAATTTAAAAAATATCCTTTATTAAAAATCGTAGTCGTGATCATGTAGTTTAATTGCAGTGAGAAACAACACAGGGCATACTTTATCTCAATTTCAAAATCTATCAAATTTGACAGATCTGACAAAAAACTCAACTAGAGAAATTACCCGGGAAAGCCTGGTAAATAGTCTATCACGCATGGGCGGTAGTACCTCACCTGACCTGGAGGGCCTGTCTGCACCTGACCTCAGCTGGGGGTGGGGATCTGTCTGCACCTGACCTCAGCTGGGGGGGGGGGTCCGTCTGCACCTCACCTCAGCTGGGGGGGTCTGTACGCCCAGTTTTGACTCAATAGCAAAACCACCTTGCCGTTCACAGAAGTCTATCGACGCTTCGCGTGATAGACTAATTAGGAAAAACCTCAATTAGTTCAGCTATCAGTCCACTATGGTCTGTGTACTTAAAGCATACCATAAAATAGTAAAAACAAACTAATTGTTAATACTATGGTTCAACTAAGAATGGGTTTTATTGTGAACAATCAGAGGATGACCAGTCTCTGTAGGACAATATCTTTCAGCGATCAGGGTTAGGTTTGATGGAATTTTTTTGCTATGGCACGAACAACGTAAATTTCATGTCTTGGTTCCTTGGTTAGACAATAATTTATCAGGACTTTGTTGATATTTTGGTTTAGTGTCAGTTCAGTGAGGTGAGATAATCACTAACAGCATGTGTCAGCACCTCATAATAAGGAAGGGTAAATAGAAGGCAGTATCAATATGGCGTCTGAACTACATTGAATTTTGCAATTTAATTTTCTTCAATACATTGGCTAGGCCTATAGTTTGCAAAAAATTTCATCAGTAATGAAAATAAAGTCCCCTTGTCTTTACACTTTTCACCATGGTGGATCTATTAAACGAAATCTCAGGTACAGATCATGAAATTTCTATCAGGATTAGGCGCTGAGATATTCTTCGTCTCATTTG
This sequence comes from Haplosyllis anthogorgicola, assembly GCA_038406195.1. NCBI lineage: Eukaryota > Metazoa > Annelida > Polychaeta > Phyllodocida > Syllidae > Haplosyllis > Haplosyllis anthogorgicola. Next base: position 7,159 of record JBCAUI010006018.1, read on the forward strand.
CTCACCATGAAATTCAATTGTTGCGGGACGTTAAACATTTGATAGTAATTTCATGATCTGCCTTTTTATCAAAATCGACGATTCTCCTTAGCAATCAGCTTCCCAGTTCTATCTTCACTAGCGACAGGAAAAGGTGTCGGGAGATAGAAGTAGAAAAGGGGACGGGAGGAGACTTGTGCTGATATCAAACACACCTGTAACAGAAAGGGCTGTAAAGCTGGTGTATTTCCTTCATTAAAGATCAGCCTGTCATTTACTGTGACTGGAATCATTTTGTCTGCTATTAAACTCAACATCCCTTTCCACTTTAACGCTATCTACTTAGAAACCTATCTCAGGTTTTAATTTAAAGAGATAATTCGGTTTAATGAGGGAATCTTTCACCATTTTATGTGTGTAAATCATTGAATTTCATGAGATAAATCAATTAGAGTTTTAAGAACTTTTAGTTTTACCAAAGACCAAAACGGAGAAAGAAGCGAGAATTATCCAGAAGTCATGAGAACCATTTGAAGAAATACTGAAGATTTTATAACGAGACAAAGGTAAGTGGTATCAAATCCTGAAATTCCTTTTAAATGTTTAACGTACAGAACAAAAGAAGAACCAAAAGAATTCCATGCTGTGCTTTTGATATGCTATTGTTTCAAAACTAATAGGAACTGCTGGATTTGATTCAAAAAAGTATCTTCATATATTTTATTGACTTGAACAGATCATGAAATTTCTATTAAAGTTAAGTGCCCTGCAACAATTCAATTTCATGCCGAGGTCATTGAATTTCCTGCCGAGGTCATTCAATTCAAGTGTTGCGGGTTGCTAAACTACTGATAGTAATTTTATGATCTGTAAAAACAGCGACCGGAATTCTATTGCAAAAAGAAAAATATTTACAAATTTTGGAACAATAGGATTTCACTCAATCCTTTTCTTCACGTTTATAACACAGATTTGTTCCAAGAGGTATCCAAATGAATTTAATGTTTCCAGAACTGTATCTTCACAACAGTTTTCATTGTTTCAAAGTTTTAAGAAACGAATAGTCAAACTTGTACGATTTTCATGATTTCCGTTTGAGCAGTAAGAAACGACCTGTATCTATGTCATCAACTCTGGTTCAAAAATTTTGCTTAAAATTAAACCAAAATTTTCTATTCTAATCTTAAAATACTTTAATTTGATACTGTTTCCTTTGTACGCTTTAAAGATACGTCACGTATGTTCAAAAATCTATTGTCTGAAAGAGCTCAGCCTGTTATCTGGCCCAGGCTTATCACTCACAATGCTTCTTAAGAACAAAATTTTGAAAGATAAAATATATAATTATCTTGGAAACATCAGAACTTGATAGAGATATGAAAGCAATGCAATAAAATATTACAGTACACGGAATTTGTATCAGTTTCGAAACGTCTAGAACAAAAGAGAGGACATAAGAATTTCACGCTGTGCTTTTGATGCGCCATTGTTCCCAAACTTATACAAATTGTACTGCAAATACACGCAACAAACTGTTTTGGAACATAAGCGTTGTCAAGTTTCGGAAAGATACTATCTTGCCATAACGTCATTTATTTCCCACAATTTATTCTGTAAAAGCACAAAAATATTAAACTGAAATAAGTTAAACCCTTTGTGCGGGAAATTCGATTGAAGATATTGATAAATAAAGATAGTATCTTGCCCAAACTTGACAAACCTAATAGAATATTTCACACTGTGGCTAAAAAACACAGCCTGATATTCTTTGTGTTCTCTCGTGCATTTAAATATCTCACTGATTTTCTGAAATAGAATACAGAGAGGGAAATTGGCTCTAAAATCTAATGCCTGCATTTGAAATTATTAGACGAAAAATTTTAATACGATTTTCCTGATCTGCACCACTTTTTCGTAGTTTCGTCTAAAGGCATTAACGGTTTTCTTATTCATTTTGTCTGGCAAATCTTGGGAAATCCTATTCCTAAAATTAGTAACAACTAGTTACTACTATTTGGAATACCAATAATAATAGAAATCCTGCCAGACTTTCCATATTTGGCGGCAAAATAAACAAGAAAAACTCTACCAGCAAATTAATTTGGTACGACAAAAATAAGAGCATAAGCAGAAAAAAATACTTAATGAAAACTAACAATATCTTGGTTGTTTATCCACGTAATAAGGTAGTATTAAGCTAATGGAAGCCTAATGGAAATTTCATCTCAGTGCTTTGAAAATTTTCACTCAAACAAAGTGCATAAATTTAAGTGATATGTGCCAAAATTAACGTCTTTGACAAAATATAAAATATATAGTACTGCCTGCTGCATTTACACAATATTTATGTCAGATAAAGATATTATCACAAAGCCTCCTATGACAAAACACTTGTCACTAACTCTGTCTGGTTTTAATACCTCTCATACAGATTCTTTTTGTGGCTAATCCATTTCCCGTAGCACAATGAATTGGTTTTCATATATACGTAATGGCAGGATGTATTTAGTCAATCCAAATGGACAATGATGAAAGAGTAAAAACTAGACCAATCAGGGATATTTTCCATTATGAAAAATACTGTGAGACACCATATCTCTGTAAGATGAAGGTCTCACAATAACCATAGCGACCCTCAACGCTTGCCTACGTTTTTAGGTAATGCTTTGCACTGTGAAATAGTAGATTTTTAACAAAGTGTGTGACATGTTTTAAAATGTAATCAAATGTGCTGAAAATGCTAGCACTAAAGAAAGAAAATAGCCGAGTGATTTTCATTTTCATTTTCATCAATAACAGTATGAATTTAAAATAACATAACATATATAGTTCGATCTATTCTCATGAAAATTCTTCACCAGTGCGAGAAAATCCTATTGAAGATTTTAAAATAATTAGTATAAAAAGTTTCTTTGGGAATGTAATTCAAGTTGCCGAATGAGCAAATGTTACCTGTCGAGCAGAACGACCTATCTGCATATTGATACGGCTTCTATTTTGAATTATTTGCGATGATTGGTGCATTGAATGGCTAGGATGTGCTTAGTGTTG
>JBCAUI010006029.1:0-10186 GCA_038406195.1 Haplosyllis anthogorgicola
CAGTTTTGACTCAATAGCAAAACCACCTTTCCGTTCACAGAAGTCTATCAACGCAAAGCGTGATAGACTAATAAAAATCCTTACGTGCAATGATCCGATGAAAGGCCAGGAATGCGGCACTACCTCGTCTCCTCCCACGATCTTCTGAACCTTGCTACGCTGTGGTTGTACCGATGGGTGTCCACATTTGGGAACTGCAAAGAGTTAATGTAGATCTATAAGTATACCTTTCAGTCCAAGGTACAACTGCTCCCTTCTCAAACAGTCAGCAAAATGCCATAAAAATTAAACATAAAAACTTACGGAAAAAACCCACACGAATTTGACCTTCAAATGACCATGGACTTTGTGTAGTTGTCACAAATACTAGAACTATAATTGAAAGTTGACCTTTACATAACTTGACCTTGACCTCATAATATTGGCAGAATTATTTTTAACTGCAACCTTGAACATGACAAAAACCCTGCCAAAATAAAGTTTCCAGGTCAAATGGTTCAAAAGTTACAGAAGAAATACGACAGAGACAGACAAACACACACACGATTGAAAACATAACTTTTCCACATGCGCCGGTGGTAAAAAAAACACAAACTCTAACAACCGAAGCAATTAAGACGCAACCAAGGCGTACACAAAATCTCTCACCTTCACATTTTGGTCCTGTGTACCAAGGTGTACACAAACAAATGTAGTCGGCCTCGGTGTACACACAAGTAGCGCCGTTTTCACATAGATGGTTGTCGCAGTGATCGTGGGACTCTGGAAGAACAAAGAAATGACAAATAAAAATACTTCTCAAACAACGCACTTTGATGATAGTGTAGAAATTTTTGTAAGGAAATAGCTGCTTTGGTGATAAGACAAATTCTGAAATTAATAATTTGCAAAATGTTGCAGTCACCAATGTTTGAATAATCCTACATATTAAAGATAAGAAAAATATTAAATTCAATTTCCTAATGATTTAACAGTGGATTAAAAAACCGCAGACATTACCGTCACAAAGTAACCCCTTGTATCCTTGGTAACAGACGCACGTGTGATTACCACTATCGTTGTCAAGGACGCAATCTCCATAGTTACAAGGGTTGGGATCACAAGGATTATTCTCTGCAAGATAGTTTAAAAAACGTATGAGTTTGTATGACTGACAATTAGGTATCTGTTTATTGTTATTAATAGCTGTTAATTTACAATTACTTGAACCAATAAAAAATGAGAAAAATCATATACATTTCATTTTACAACTTAAGCATTATGCAAACGAAACCTTTGATTCAAAGCTTTGGAGATCAAGTGTAAAAATTAATATTCTTTGCCTGAATGGTCGGTCGCCAATCTTCTGTGCAAGTTTAGCGTTCAAAGTAAAAAAACCCCCTGTGTTATTAAATCTATGTGGAGTCCATTTTGGAATGTGTTGTTTCAAAATGTATTGGGTGTTTCCTACCTTTAGCAAACATACATAAAGATCCAGAAAGTTGTTGGTTTACTCACCAAGTCTAACAGCTAAAATCATTCCCCAACCAACATTGTCGTTTTCATTGGTTGTCATGACAATGGTCATTACATCAGAAGACGACGTCATAATCTTCTCAGGCGTATCACAGAGACTGGCGACCATGTTCGCTGGGTTTTGATCACCTAAAGATATATATTGGAAGACTGAGGAGAAGAAGACTGTGGGTTCAGATCGTGAAATTATTATTAAAAGTTAACGTCCGAATTTCAATAATTCAGCATGAAATTTTTAATTTACTTTCATGCAGAGTTATTGAATTTGGACGTGAACTTTTAATAGTAATTTCACGATCTGGTTAGTCAAGACAATAACCGACTCCAAAACAATAGCTGAACAAGAAAATGCTGAAAAAAATGCTTTGATCTTGTGACGACCTTGACCTTCAAGTGAGAAGTAGTAAAAAATACCAGTCAAAACTTTATATGATTTATTTTCAAAGTGAGAAATCAAGAAGTCAATAGAAAACTCTGTACAATTTTCTTTACTTACCATCATAAACTGTGACCCTGTCACCATAGCAGTCAGTAAGGAAAATATCCACCTCCATAAAGTCCAGTATGAGTCTTGATCCAGAGGGTGCGCGCACCGTCCATTCACAGTTCATACCAGGCTTGTACCCATAGGGGTATCCTGCAAGTAGACGTGTAGACATACAGAGTTCGGAGGGATGCCAAGGATAAATCTAGATAGAAAGCCGTGGTGTAGGCATCAAGAGAAGAAGATGGATTATTTTTGTTTTCAAATATGCTGGCTAAAATTAATAAAAAATTCTAGAGCTGATGTAGACATGGAGAGAGAGAGAGAGAGAGAGAGAGAGAGAGAGAGAGAGAGAGAGAGATATGTGATGAGGGTGTGTGTCCTTGTATGTGTACTCACCTGGACTGGCGAACACATAAGACGGTTCATCTAAAACTCCAGGTATCGGATCAACCAACATATCAGATGTTACGGTTACGTCTCCTCCACAAGTTGCTGGGACTGTTAAAAACATACAATGACAATAAAAATCAACATAGACGTCTTCTCGTTGGGATTCAGATTGTTGTTGTGAAAATTGAAAGAAAGGTCCATCTTACTGATGCAATCCGCTATTTGAAAAAGTGGGTAGTGAGTGGTGCCATCTGGACATAAACAGGAAGGGCCGGACTCTCGGGACACACACATCAGTCCTTCCGAGCAGGATTCTCCAACACAGTAGTCCACATCTACAAAAGAAATGCCAGGAAGTAGGACATAAGGGTATTGTCTTTAACACACCATGAAAATGACATTAATCTGTTATTTTGAAACACAATACTGATTTGGTATGCTGTTGATGTGCAAAGCCTCTGTTTAAGATGCCGTAGTTACAGAATTTTCTTTGTCTGACATAGTTCCAATTAGTGGAATAATCTTAAAGCTCTCTGAGAAACATTGTGGGGTCCTATTGTTATGTTTTCATGTTTACATGTTCCAATGATGTCCTGAGATTGTGGCAATGCTTTGAACTGCACTGACTGTCATGATTTCCTGGAGTGCTGTAAAATTCAGTACACGGCAATCGTATCAGAAGTTTAACAATAGCGTATCAAAAACACAGCGTAAAATTTTTTCCTTCTCTCCTTTGTTCTCTTCGTTTCCAAAATGATCCATTTTCTGTGTACTGTCTCTTCAACCAAGAAGAAGATGACAATTTTGAACTGATGATAACCATGATAGATCCCTAAATTTATTTGAATTTGAAATGTCCCCAGGTGCACAAAATAGAAGACTCTGGTTACCTTGACAATTTGTACCCAGATATCGAGTCCCAGCACAGTTACACATGTAACCATAGGCAACCTCTGAGCATGCGCCTCCGTTCTGACATGGGTTACTCTCACATCCTCCCGTCACTGAAACTGTGAAACAAAATGTTTACAATGAGATAAACTAGACTTTTCGCACATTTAAAGGCAAATTTACTTACTTTTGAATGCCCCCATTTAAGGGGACAGTGGTAGTTATTTTACTCCGTTCTTCAGTCTTAAAACAGAAATCTCAGAAACAATATGAACTCTTTGCAGTTTGAAGGGGTGTATTGGCTGATCTCGAGGGGACCCGCCGGCACGCGCCTCCTCCAACGGCCCAAAATTCTTTCATTTTCATAGGGTTTTGAAGTCCTGTATCCGCCCTTAGGGTGCAAAGAGCTTTTCACTTTAGGAGTGAGACCAAGCAATTGACCCAGGAGGTATGCTCATTCTGTCCCTCGTCAATATATTATTATGCAAATATGCCAAGCTTCGGCAAAACAAATCGCTAAATTCCCCCAGTGAATTGTTGCCTCTTCAGACAGAATGTTAAATCAGCATGTAAGTGATGGTCAGTCACTTGTCATTAATACAATTCATATTGAAAGAGTAAAAAAGTTTTATTTTGAACCAATTCGAGTACTAGTTTTGGAGGTTCCACTGAGATTAAAAAAAGTTTTAACTTCAACTGGGATAAGACAAAGAATTCAGTGAAAATTCAAGTAAGTGAAATAAAAATGTTAATTCCTCATTAATTTTCACAATGATGAATAATGTTCTGTAAGAGTACAAAAGGAGATATACCTGCACTGTAGGAAATGTTGAATCTGCCAAAACTAGTGTCCCTGTTGGTTCTAAACCTGAGCAGCAGAGAGTCGGAGTCAAACTGGTGCAGCATGCCTGATTCTATCTCTCCACACCAACCGTCAATAACATCTAACTTGTCATGTCCTGCAAGTAGAAAAACAGCCGGTCATAGACCGGAAAATACTTTATTGTTTGTAGAACTAATGTTCTATGTGGAGCCACTGGTCCTCTGTATTCGGAACTCACAAGCATTTTCCTTAATTCATTTTTCCAGTTAACTTCCTAATTGTTTCATTCGCAAGACAGCAAAATTGGTCGGTTCAACTAGTAATGACATTTAATTCATTGTATTTGTACTATTGAAATATATTTTCTGAGGTGTTCGAGTATTAAACTTTCCTGGTTTCTTGCCACGTATTAATTTTCTGCACTTACCAATTGATCTAAATTTGCAGATAAATATAACATTGATAATGTAAGATACATACCATTACGTACAGTGAGGATGTCACAGCCACACAAATCACAATCCTCGATACTGAATTCGTTTATCGTCAGTAAAATCTGCAAAATATAAACAGCAGGTGTTGTGAAGAATATTGGACTACCCGGTTGAAGACTGTATGAAACTAGAATTATCTTGGTGGCTAAGGAGTCTATCGCTGGAAGAGTGAACAAGTTTGAACAGAGTTCACAGCCATGCACCCTAACCTTTTCCATCTGACAGGTTCCCGGTCCTTTTTTTGAGCTCATGGACATTTTAGGTTACCCATCACAGAAGTCTATCGACGCATGCGCGATAGACTAACAAGTGCCACCACCTCACCAACACAGGAAGGTTTCTTCAGCAGTGTAGCCGAGGGGTTTTTTAGACTAGAGATTGGCAAATTTTTGGTTTGCAATGACTTCAGTCGTCAGTGGTTTCCGGAAATGACCCGAAGACCACTTTTTATGTTTGCCACCCCCAAAAAGTGTCACACAAGCTCCACCCCCATGTTTTTTTCTTGTTTATGACTAGAACATACTGTGCGTCTCCGGTCTTACAGCGCATTTTCATAAACCGTAACGCACCGTCCTTTAACGCACCTACCTTACCGCTGTAATGTTAAGGCTAAGAATACAGAGCATCGCATTTAGCTCGAGTTAAGCTCTATAAAGTTCGAGCTAACTAGAAGTTGGAGATAAACGTTAATTTTATAGCACGTAAAATTTTGATGGCTCAATTTGAAAGAGTCTAGCTAACGTGAAGTCGTAGTTATCCGAGCAAAACGAGATTACCTGTTATTTTCAATACTGTGATGATCATATCTTTACACAAAGATAAGTAGTTCCAATTTTACACCCTTGTATGTTTTTAAGGTGTGCGTGAATGAAGTTGCTTGCCACTTCATTGGGACTACCATCTGCAATTTTCTAACTATATTGTCTAACAGCGCATTTTCATAACGCGGGTGCCACTTCTTTAGCCTTGGGAGATTATTCGAAAAGAATGCTCGTTAGACTGGACCTTGGTTTTGACGTGACACTGATGTGAGAAGGGGGCATCTGCAGTAACTGTAAAATAACGAGTGTGGTTTTGATTATTTTGAAGCATAGATTTATTATCAACCTGATGTTCTGGTGTCGGAGCTGTGATACGCCACTCACAGATGTCGCCATTGTAGTAACTAAATTCATCGAACCCTGGTGACAGAATGTGATTTACACTAGATGTCGCCTCGTGCTCCCCTCCGCACACCTCACGGGACTCCAGAGCTACAAATAAACAGAACTTGTGTATGCAGCGATGTTCGATGTTCGCAAAGTGACAATTTGCCTGGTTGCTGGCGTCATAAGAGCCAGTATCAAGCCTAATTTCCCGCATGGTAAACGGCTAGGTGGCAGACCAAAAAGGGGAAGGGCAGACAACGTGCAACCATAGCAACGAGATACGTGTCAAGAGATGGCACGAGTGTCAACAACAGGGTGTCAACAGCGTGTCAACACTTATCACGCCAGAGTGTCAAGAGTGTCAACAGTTAACATGCACCCAGCAGCCCTGAAGCATGCAATATGTAATCCTTCTGTTCCTGCCCTGCACATGCTGCAGTGACCACGTGATAAACATCAAGCTATCCCATTGGTTAATTAGTTTTATTCGTAGTATTGTTTTAACCATTTACATCAGTTCAAATTGTACCATCAATGAGACTAGATGGGCACATCACGAATAAAGAAATAGTTTGCAACAAAACTTAAATGAACTTGTAGTCTTTTCACAATACGTACTGTTTGTGTAGGTGGAGGAGAATCCGGCGCCTATGGTAGTGGCATCTGTAGTTAATCTCAGTGTGATGGAGTTAGACGAACTTATGTACATGAGTTCTTCTTGTTCCGCGCACAGCCGAGTTATCTGCGATCCCTCACAGATGTCGTTACCTGTGGTGTATGAACAGAATTAGTCTATTAATACGGAAAGATTCGGGTGTTGATCTTTACAGCTTTTTTTCAAATTCAATGTCTACCTTACCTAATTTACCTAATATTTACTATACCAATACCATTTTGGTATGTTTACCATTTATGGTATGTCGGTGATACCAATTTGGGAAGGTGCAGTATATTGAATTAGGACCTTTAACCATTATAAACAGTCGCGTTACTAATATAAGGGGAATACCATTTTTTTCTTATTGAAAAACAATGAATAGACTCAGGAATTAGCCAAATTAGGTGAAAATTTCACGCTTTGCATTTCACTCCAGCAAATGAACAGCGTAAGAGGACAGCACACTAGCATGATAACAGGATTTGTCTAAGCTTTCTGTCTCAGGGCTTGGCCTCAAAACACTGCAAGATTTTTGGTTACAGTTCAATAGACTAAATACGGCGTCCATTGCATGTTTAATCACAATGCTTCCCTGTTAAAATATAAGCTAAATTACTAAATGATTATGTAATACTTACCGTCATAGATAGTAAGACTATCAAATTCACAAAACTCTCCTTTTGGTCTCTCCAACTCCACAAGGTAAAGATGGAGTTCCACGTGATCATTCCCTGTTATCGCCCACACACAGTCCATACTGTTGTTGTAGCCGAATGGATATCCTGCGAAACAACATTCATTCCGAAATAAATCATATGGTATTTTGATACTAACCAGTACACGGAATTTGTATCAGTTTCGAAACGTCTAGAACAAAAGAGAGGACATAAGAATTTCATGCTGTGCTTTTGATGTGCCATTGTTCCCAAACTGATACGAATTCCGTGTACTGATGTTATCAATTAAACCCGTCCTATTTTGAGTACGAGACATAGCGTTCGGAAGTTTTTTGCCAGACATTATTGACACATAATGATTCATTGTAAGTGTACCGTATCGTAATAATCACATTATAGTGGTTAGCATAAAACCCTGCTGCGCAGATGCCCCGTGTTCAATTCCGGGAAAGGGTAGAGATGTTGGGCAGTGCCTTAGTACATCATTGTCTCCCCATTAGTGTCATTCAATTAGATAGATAGATTTTAAAGTATTTACTTTTAAGTCACGTTGTTTTGCAACTATTTAGTACAATTCTCTGTATTGGTAAAGCTTACCGGCTTGCATGAGGGATGGCAGGAAGGTGAACCTGCTGTGTACACATGAATAGTATGCATCCCTTTTTGTGGTAAAGGCAGATGTAGCACCAGATGTGACCCTTGGGATCAGCGCACGCAAGCAAGTAAGAGTGCAGGTGAGAGATCCACCCTGGATTTAAAACCACTGGGAAAGTCACACGAAGTCCAAGAAGGGCCCACAAATGGATCGTGGTCCAACGATTGATTTCAAAAAAAGAAAAAAAAGAAAAAAAGAAGCTTGCCTGGAGAATTAAACACGGTTGGATCGTCACTTGCTGTCATCTCAAAATAACAGGGGTTGTCACCTGCAACAAGCAACTCATAATAACAAAAAACCACAATTTTCTAAACAATCCAAGCTTTATTATTTTAGAGATTAGAGATCTCGTATAGATTTATCCTCCCTTACTTGTCTTTACGACCAGTAATCTTTGAAAATCCAACTCAGAAAATGTCTTGTGTAACCTCTTCAATTAGTAGAGCCGTAAGTATCTGTCTGTGTCTGAATACAATGGCCAAACAGTAAATTATCAATAGCAATTTAGAGGGTGGCCGTCCCTGAATACAGCTATTATCTTTTTTATCTTCTCCGAAGGGTATGTTATGTATGTTAACTTCAGATTATGCAAAAATGCCAGTAAATATAAACCAACATTAACGTTATATCTGTTTTGTTGTTTTCTCAGAGGACATAGCGTGTAGTCTCTTATCTCTCAATGAAATGTAGTAGAAACAGTTTAAAAAGCAGTTTAAAAGCAGTTTAAAACAAGGTTGTAACTGGCCTAAGTTATCACACGTTAGCTCGGTGGTGACCTCTGGAGGCATGGTTGTTGCCTCAGCGCTAGATGGAGGAGGTACGTCTGGATCACTTGAGCTTGGACTCACTGGAGGTATCTCAACGGATGAAGATGGCTGTACTGGAACTATGTCTGAAGAAATAATTTGCGCTATAACTAATAATTGGAAAAAAAATTAATTGTGTAGCTGGGTTTTTACCCATTTTTACCGAACAAAAAAAATTTCCACATAATAGATGCTGCTATTGACGTTCATGTTGGTGAAATCAAATTCCTACCAATCTGGACACATACAGAACAGCTGAGAGAACATCATTATTCCACTGTTTATAACGTGTTACTTTTCCAAAACTGTTAGCAATTTCATCCTTTGGCAAATTATTTATAAATAAAACCTGACTAACAGGGACCTAAGCCTCTGAATCTGAATCTGCCTTTTGATAAAAAAAAACTGACCAGTCACGGCAGTCACGACGAAACTTACCTTCACAGTTAGCTCCGTCAAAACCATCAGCACAGGAGCACTGGTAGTTCAACATGGTGCCACTGCAGGTTCCTCCATTGTTACAGGGGTTGTTACGATCACAGGGTATCAAATCTGAACAAAACAAGAGTCTTACTTTAAAAAGTGTGAAAAGAGTAGCCAGCTGCCTGCTAACGCCCACATACAGTGTGCATTCCCTACAAATTGGGTGCCGTTCAGAAGTAACCCTGAGGATCACAGTGTGCAAGTGTGTAAGTGTCACAGGGTCACTTTATATGTGTTTATCGCGAGTTTTCCGCAGTCGTGCTCTGAGCACCACCGGAAGAAAGGTAACAACAGCAAAGCTTCTGGTTGATGTTTATTGACAAGCGGCTGGTTGGTAATAATAAGGAGACACCCTGTCCAGAGACAGGAACTATTATTTAATACTTTATCCATCATGCAATGCCAAACTTCCCCTCTACTGCCAATACCATAGCTATCTCTTTAAAACTTGTACTTAACCTTCCCCTTAATATCTGTTTATTACTTCCCAATGCTTGACATAGAATATTTAATATCCATTTACCTGAGGAAGTGCACACACAGTCTACACCTTGTGAACGTCTATTAGGTTGTGTATATTGGCATGTCATTGGGTCGTCTTTTATAGTATTTTGAGATCACATGATACACAAAAGTCTTACTGCCCATGCCCCATCCCTGTTGTGATGTCATATCCTGTCTCGTGCCTTCTTGCGCCCTCCCATGGCCCATTTACCCAAAAATCGTATATCCCCCCCCCCCCCAGCGTCTCCTTGCGACATAAGCACGCAAACCACATACTCACCCTGGTAGTAAAACCCACGTGCACATACAGTTGTGCAGACTGATAGAAACAATGAGTACTAATGGCCTCATGAAATTCATAAACTTTATCATCATGCTCTTTGGAAACGTACAAAACAATAGAATTTGATGCTGTTATTTTGATGTGATATTGTGCAAAACCTGATAGATATACAAGTCCAGTGGCGGATCTAGAAATTTGTTCGGGGGGGAGGCAAAATGGAGGCCAAACATGTTTTAACAGCCCAAGGGGGGCCAAAATTGCGGACAAACATCAGGGGCGGATCCAGGATTTCCCGTTGGGGGGGGGGGGGGGGGGGGGCCCCCCCCCCTTTGGGGGGGGGCCCCCCCCCTTTTTTTTCCCCCAACTTTTGGG
>JBCAUI010006040.1:0-10186 GCA_038406195.1 Haplosyllis anthogorgicola
AGCACCTACCCCCAGGTGTCCATCTCTTCTAGACATTTCAAACTGTAATTACTTTTTAGTTATCTTTTGATGCGCTGAGCTTGGCAGCCGCCAAGCTAAGCACCAGCCTAGGACAGTGACCTAGGCCTTGCGTTATTCATTTTCCGTTGACGTTAACCGCCGTGTTTCTTGTCTCGGTAAAACCTCGAAGTAACTGATTGTGACCGGATCACCACCTCGAAGTACATCAGGTCTACAGAGAGAAGCTCTGAACAGGAGGTTCAGGGCAGTAGTATTACATAGCGAGTAACATCGAGATGGATAGGCCGTCACTAGTTACATATATATGTATGTTGTTTACACCAAGTTTTGGATTTTTTGGTCAATTATTAACTGAAATCCAATATTTCTTGACAAAAGCCTAAATACGGTACAAGGTGCATGAAAGTCTGATAGATATTTAGCTAATTAGTCCCAATACACATGCATGATACAAATAGCAGTGCAGCTGTAACTCTGCCAGCAGGCATCAGTACTAGGCTATTTTTAAAACATTTAAACAATCATTTTTATTGAGAAAGAGGGATGTTGTATCAGTGTGTCGATTAGACCTAGTTTACCCTCAGTCTTTTTGTTTTCCCTTAAGTGGGATCTTCCCCCATACATCCAAGGTCTTGTATGTCATGCCCATTGTTCTATCATGTTGAATACCATCTTAAACCTGTGTTTAATCAGTCAGTTGTAAGTTCTAAGAAGATCATCGTACATATATAAAATATAGTGAGTTGGAGTCACTCTTAAAATGGAAAAATACAGCACAAATCATAACTATCAACTATAATAAACAATATTTGGTATTTTTAATATTTGCACTAAACTTAGCAAAATAACCAGACCTACCAAATCTGCCAGATCTAGCATAGAACGAAATAGAAAAAAACCCCTCTCGGTTGTCGGCTTCTTAGCTCCTGAAAAAATCCTCAATTTTGAAACGCACAGATAAAAAGGGAAAACAAATGAATTGCACGCTGTCCTTTTGATGCTCTATTGCTCCAAAACTGATTTTCAGGAGCTGTTCTTGAATTACATTTGTGGTACAGATGTGTAATCTACAATAACGGTATCAAAAATAGAATGTAATAGCTTTGTCACGTCTGAATTGATTGTATGTAAAACCCCATTATTAGTGTCATTAACTCATTGCAACTAAAAGCAAAAGCCATACCACTTTAGATTTTAAATCTTTTTCTTTAAATCTTTTGTTGAACCAGGGTCCATTTGTGGGGCCACTGATTACCCCTGTTTTGGACTTTGTGTGACCGTCCGCATGGGTTTTAAATCCATGGTGGATCTCTCACCTGCACTCTTACTTGCTTGTGTGCGGTGATCCTGCGGGTCACATCTGGTATGACTCCACCAATAGAGGTGTACACTGTAGCGTGTGTACGGCATGGCTGGCTGGGCTCCTCTCACATTTAGCAAAAACTCGATTAATTATACATATATGTATAATAAATACAAAAATAAACCTTGCATAGAGCTATTTTTGTCAAACAAATCGACAAGACAATATCTTTCTTTTTAGACGTAACATAAGTAATACAAAACGGAGACAAATCATCACGTCTGTCGTCAGCTACTTCTATGTATATGGTTTACTATCTCTTGTTCCAGTAGACGGAATTCCTATCAAAAGTTTAACAATAGCGCATTAAAAGCACAGCGTGAAATTCTTTGTTCTCTTCGTTTCCAAAATGATACGATTCACTTTGCGCTCTCTATCAGAATGCCCCGCAGGCCAGTATAAAGCATCGAATTTTTCCTGTGAAATCTGCCCCGTTAAGAGTCAAGTACCAAATGATGAACATACACATTGTGGTAAGTTGAGCTACCGCTTAAACACAAGAGGGATAAAGAAGGCTTGTTTGTCTTTCTGTCTGCTTACAAGTGACGGTTTAGTGTTACTATTAAAGATGTACTAGAACAAGAATACCAAATACATATTAATTAATGAAAATTTTGATTTTACATTTAGAAAATACCATGCAAATAATAGTATAGTCCATATGTAAAGTCCTGTACGGGGTTCTGTTCCTGGATATTTTCTTCCAATTTGCTAGCATGTACTTCAAATTTTGGACACAAATACCTCAAAACATGACCTAATTTCCTACTTTATTTAATTGTCTATTGAATGAAATTCAATAAGACTATGTGGTCTTTAGCCTGAAAAACAAAGAATCCAGTCATCTCATCTCTAGGTGGGTGGGGATGGGTGGGGGTGGGTACCCCAGGGGTACCCCCCATCATAGGGGATTCCCAGACAAAATGTAAACAAAGGATATCTCTGATTACATAATAAATAGATTGTATTCAGATTAAATCCCAACTTACACTGTAGAAAACCACATTAGACTGTCATAAATATCAAGGAAAATTTAAATATCCAGCTTCCCTGGCCCATAAATGCTCCAAAAATGACATCACATGGTCACATGACCCATTTTCCCACCAAAAATTGAGGTTAGTTCAGGAAAATGCCAAAACAATTTTTTTTTACAAATTTCATTCAATAGACAGGCAATTTAGTAATTGCTATCTAGTTAATTGTTGCATTGATATTTCAGTGTTTAAATCCACAAAATATAATTTAAGTGGGGAATTTAATGCCTAAAATTAGACCTCTTTTTCTCATTGTCAGAGCAATGCCTACAATTTCCCTCCAAAACTTGCCAAACTTTGTGCATTACATCATCAGTTGCAGTGATGACATCATCAAATGTGTTGATGACATCACAGGTTGCCATGGTGATCCTGGTTTTTTGGAAGTCTTTTCACAGCAAATTCCTCACTTAAATTTTATTTTGGGGATTTAAACACAGAAATAAATACACATACAACAATTGAATATGTAAAAAATTAGGTTAGGTTGTAAGGTAGTTCTCTATAAAATTTTAAGTGGCTGTTAATAAACCGAGAAAAAATATCCAGGAACATAACCCTGACGAAGTTTCCATGTATTTCCACTATACGGAAGTATTCCAAATGCGAACTAATTCCAATTGGAAAGAAACAAACAATCCTTTGCACACATCTATTTATTTCTACAAGACTACCAGAGATATAAGTGTGATCTCTTCAGCTGCTGGTAACTCACTGAGAGATGTGCAGGATTTAGCAGCTGGAATGCCATAGGTGATATCATGAATATTCATTAACCAACTAAGTAGCTGCTGCACGGGGAGCATGCATGCATGTTCCAAACATTTCTTTGTTGTGGTGGAAGATTTACCGAAGTTGGAAATTGAACTAATATTGCAACAAACCCTGTACAGAGCTTTTCAATTGGACAATAAAATTGGCTAGCCAGCAGGCAATATCATTCACGAATTGTCGTGAATTTCAGATAATTCGCATCGGATCACAGATTATAATACATAGGATGAACATTCAAACACTATGAAAATAATTGAACATCATTCTGTGATTGTGTGCATCAATGTCACAATGTGGGACTTTTTGTTCTTAAACATGTATTTCTTATTTAGCAGAACTTCCGAAGTTAAAGTTTCGACTATGCGCACATTTCCATCGCAATACTTCTACACTTAAGCATAAACTGTTATTGCAGAATGCAACGCTGGACACACCGACACGGAGATCAGTGTTTGGTGTGTCCGGGAAACACGATAAAGACGACACCAGGTGATACAACGGACTGTAATGAAAAATGTGATGGAATAACAGAGTTTGCGAATGAAAATCACACCAACTGTGGTAAGTGCCACTAGAATTTTTATGATAATATTATGCCAGGCTTATTGGACACAGACCCCATTCTTGTTGTCCTTCCTTATTTTCAGCAACAATAATTCCTTCACAAACAGGGAAATTTGGGCATTTGCACTTGATGTAACAGGACTGTTCATTAGGCAAAATTGACAACCAATCACATTCTCTCTCTGTGAGAATTGGTCTATCACAGGATCCACCAGATCTCTTCATGTAGACAGGAGTATTGTTGGTACATGTGAAGTCTCCAGTAATAGGTAGTTCCAGTCTGATTTCATTATCTTGTACATTAGTAACTGCTATGTCTTGTTCCCATCTGAAATCAGTTCAGGGTAGTTTTAGAACAAAGAAATTCCATGCTGTACTGTTGAAGCCATCAGATACACAGAGTAAAGCAATATTTGTCCTAAATGAATGGGATATGCTACTCCTACACAAAAAATTGTATCAGAACTTTTAACATGGTACCTTGTGGGAGCTCCCTCATGTACACAATTGATACATATTTTGGTAATGATATATTTAACATCAAACAGGTAATTTACCAAGGTGCGCTTATTGTCCGGCTAATTTGAGTCAATAGAAAACCTATTTAAAAAATAAAACAGAATGTAAATCATATGTAACTTAAATGCGGGGCTACTAAACCTGAGGCCATTGTAGTTGAGCTCCGAGAAGATGCGGCATCCATTTTCATCAACAATTTGATTGTCGTAACTGAGTTGAGGACCCATAGACAAGTTGCCTGAAAAGAAAGATGCAACATTTGAATTCTCTGTGAATTTGGGAACAAAGCAATTTCTCAATGTTTTGCAGATGCATACAAAAGCATAGCATGAAATCATCCTGTTGCCAGTCTTTCGTGTTGTCGCCGGGGATAACATAGGCTACACTAGCTGTCTCTCATTAACTCCGCCCATGTTACCCCCAGCTTTACCCGCACATGACCACGAGGGCATTAGAAGCCCAGACACCACACAGTAAAGTAAGCAAGAAACCTACGTAAGAGGGCTGAAGAGCCAGTAACCGCATACACTGGCTTATGCACTTACCACATGGAGGTCCTATCGAGAATATATGTCAGCGACTAAATTTGTCCTTGCGTGATTGTTGACAGTCCATTTATTCTGAGCATGTTGTACTATTTCCTGGTGTCTACATGTCAGACACCAGGAAACTACACAGTACATGCGGCTTGCAGTCAATACGGTGCTTATCTGATATAATAATTAAATTAATGTTAATGTTAATCTGACACTCAAGTAATTGTTTAACTTACTTATCTTTCTTTCACAAATACCAAGTCGAGGACTGCCGCATGTCTTCTGTGCGCTGACAACGGTTTTTCCACCGAATTTTGAATTATATGTGTAATAAACCAACGTAGCACACATCGTACCTAATGGATTACAAATGATCAATTATTTATCATGAAGTATTTTCTTCAACCATTTTGCCGATATAGTATTGCATGGCAGCTTAATAATATCCCCGTATGCTGACGATTTCGGTGGCTTTACATGTTTGCATTGATGACTGAGCAAAACTGAACTCCTCAAATTCTTGAGAGCAGTGATTGCAATGATGAGTCAGAAGCGCTGATTTCATTACCTTCTTGCTTCTCCCGCAATTCCTATCTATTTGGAAACCTACCGAACAGAAGAGCAAAAGAATTTCACGCTGTGTTGTTGATGTACTATTCCCAAATTTTATCCTTTGGTGACTTTGAATTCTCTGTTGAAGAGACATGCTGCACAGTACGACTGCAAGAGCACTATGCACTCAGACATAGTTTGACTTACCAGACTCTGATCTGGAGTAATATTCCTTTTTCTCCCCTTGATCAAGGCTTCCACCAATCCAGAGTTCCAAATATTGCACCCTCACTCCATAGGTAAGCCGAACAGCCAGCAGGAGCCTTCATAAGAAGTTGACATAATTAAAGCTCAGTTCCCATCCATTATTGGCCCGTATATAAGGGGAGGGGGGAGTTCATTCTTCATTCTGAGCATAAAGTTATGGGAACAGCATGGGTCATTTGTATTGATGTCTTCACTCTAGGAGAGACACCAGCAGAATGATTAAGATTTGCATATGTTGTCCTTTATATACCCTCTACAGAGCTGGAAAGTGGCATTTGATCAAACATAATTGGAATTCACACCTTTTGCCAATAAGATCAAAGTGTTGTCAATCATGTCAAACATACCAAACACAGTGCACAAATAATTTATTTTCCACTTTGGAAGGAGTTTTATTTAACTTTTTTCTTTCCTAAAATTCTGAGTAATTATAATGAAACCCCGGCTTTAATAAATTGTCGTTATAAAGTTTCTGAATGTAACTAGGAAAAAAATTAGCCAAACGCAAAACGTCGAAATATGCAAACAGAAAAACATCAGGAACACACCTACAAAACTGGACAGTTTATATTTATGCAGTCAGATCAGGTTATGTAATTGTAAATTTTGGTGGCAATATTACGTATTTAACAAACAATGGGAGAACTGGAAAAATTACCAACTTTAGGAAAGAGTATTACAGGTGTCATTTGAATTTATGATGTTTATTTGGTTATCTATCATTTGACACCCTGATCCGAATGCAAGAATAAAAACTTTGAAAGGTGGCAAAAGTGTGTTGATTCAGAAAAACAGATCTGTAGATTAGAATAACAAAAAAAGTTTAATATTACTTATATTAACTCATTAATCAGAATGTATTTACGTATCTGTGGGATGAGGAAATCGATTGATTCTCACTTGGCATGATTAACAGCGTCATTGGTTACTCGATATGTTAGCACTGAGACACTTAGGTTTCGTGATGTTGGCATCCCATTCACATAAATTAGATTCTGAACAATTGTAAACTTACAAATAGAATTCATCCACATAGTTGATGTAAGCTGGTTTGTACTCAGATCCATAAGTGGCGCATTTAGACTCAAGTTGTGAGTTGGATACAGTATTATTAGTAATGATGTAATGCTTGTTGTGGAATTTCATATGTTTAACTCCTTCTGTTTCTTCCAATGCTATATCTCTCTGATCTAAAAAAACAGTTTGTTTATGCACAAACTTCCAATTTTGATTGCAATAGCTAATTGCAAAAGGTAATTTCAGTGACACTGTAATATAACGCATATGTGTAAATGAACCAGTTTCGATAGTTCTTTATGACGTTTGAGATCTGAATGCATCCAGAATGATCCGGACTGTTGTGACATCAATGTAACATTGCAAGAGCAGATTGTAGAGAATTCTCGAGTTTTCTTTATTGCACAAGGAATGTAAATATTTACATATCTTGATCTAGAAGGTTCTTGTATATCCTAAGTGATTGTAATAATAACATATGGGTGATTTTTGGGATTGTGAATTATATGATATGAAGCAAGGATTCAGAGAATAAAATACAGTATTGTACAACCTTAATAGAATAGTTTATTATCTTTTATATTCTACCAACTTTTGGATGAGAGAGCTGGACTATATTTTAACAGTAAAGATAAGGTATAGGTATAATGAAAACTTGGTTGCAATGCATCCCTTTCTGATGTGAATAAGGACATCAGACAGGGAATATGTATTTTGTTTAACGTTTTTTGAGTATTTATAGTAGAACACCAGCTTTAATTGTCATTCTTTAATACAACATGCGTCAGTATTTTATGTAAAACCGGCGCCGTCATGATTAACTTGGGTAACATAAACAAAACATAGTTCTATTCAATTCCATAATTTCAATTTTTATTTTCAGTATTATTACCTGAAATAATAAAAAAATTGGGGTTCGAAGAATTAATATGGCAAAATATCATCAACTGCTGAAATTCATATTAATTTGGAAACGTACAGACAAAAGAGAGAACAAAAGAAGTCCCTGCTGTGCTTTTGATGTACTATTGTTCCAAATCCCAAAAGGGATTTCAGAAGCTGGCCTGATGTGTAATGTGCTCAGAAAATTTAAGACAATGCATTGATTCCCTCTTCCATAACTTTGTCAAGTTTTCATACATAGATGTTTACTAACCCGCCCTGTAATAACATTTCGGCACGCTGGTATTCCCTGTGTCTTCAAAGCAGCAATCCTGATTCAGACAGAAGTCTTCTTCTTCCGTTCCGTCTTCACCACAATCAACCCTCCATTGAGCGGGAATATCAGTGCATAGTGATGTTGTACCTTTTTGTAAAATTTTGTGGTAAATTATGAGTGAGCATTTCGGCATGTGAACAAGAATGGTTTTTAGTTAAAGGCTCAGCACCCGTTTCGAACATTGTCATTAAAAATTATTAAAACATTAAAAATTAAAAAGATTCTAAAACCCCAAGTATTTGACTATCAAACAGCTGAAATAACCTTCAATTGGCCTACATTTTGACTTTGACTTTTTTGTTTTAGTCATAAATACTAGGACACATGTTATTGGCAGATCGCAGTCAAAATTGGAAATAAAGTGAAGTTTCCAGATCAAGCGGTTCAAGAGTTATATCCAGACAGACAGACAGACAGACAGACAAACAGACAGACTTTACCAAAAATACATTACTATCTCGCATACACCACAGGTAATTAATATAAGTATCTGCATTTGAACGCAAAAAAATCGTTGTGTTAATTTCTTACCCTTTTTCGACAAAATCCAAATAGTATTCACCACAACAAAAATTACGAAATGAAATTGGGTAAATTTCATTATTTTATCCGCATCAGATTAATCCTTATGAGAGCGCACACACCTCCAGCTCAGACTACCGCTTACTGTAAACGAGAGGTAACCTTACGGTGTACAGAGCCTCATGCCCGTTTTATTTACAATAATAAAAATACATGTATTTACATTTGTTTTTTTTTAAATCTCTCTGTTGCATTTTTTCAAAAGCCAGTTATAATTGGTTTCATTGTTTAGTATTGTGTTTCCCAGTCTACAACCAATGTCTTTGTTGGGGCAGTATTTGATGAAGGTGTATTTTGCTTTCTGTTCATTTTTCTGTGCCTGTAGTCTTTTCTCACGCTTAGCCTTCTGTGACTGAGCTTTTTGCAATGCCTTTTCTAGGTTTACCCCCTTATCTTCCATATAGGACTTGTACTTCTTAGTGTAATCATGACTGTCATGTATCATCCTTAGTAGCATCTGTTGAAGGTTGACATTATCTCTGTAATTTTCTGCTCTTGCTTCTACAATCTTAGAATCCTGTTGTGTAGCTTCACACAGTTTGTCATATGTTTCCTTTGTTTTCTGTATTTGGTCCTGCAACTCTGGTTATAGTTTCCTATCTGATGTGATGCTAGGAACTGAAAGTACAAAACAGGAATAATTTAATTATGTGGAAAAGGGAAAATGCAAACAAAATGTAACAAAAAGAAATGTAAAATGAAAAAGGAACATAGGGACTCACCTATGGTATTCTTCCTCTGAAGATGTTCCTGGGGTCCTGTCCTTGGGGTCACATGTGGATCTGAAAGTATGGAAGATTAATTATTATTGAAAAGATGAAAAGAGACCAAGAGGCTGGAAAAAATTAAAAAATAAAACAATAAAAAAAAACCACAGGAAAACATTTGGGATAAAGAGAAAATACCCACCTGTTGCACTATCCTTTCATACCTCTGGCAGTTGGGCTCTCTTTCTGGGGTTGACTACAGCTAAAAGTAAAGAAAGGGAAAATTAAGTAATAAAGGAAACATAACATTATTAAAAACAAACACACACTACATACAAAAAACGGACACAATTGGCTGGAAAAAAAATGAAAAAGGTAAATACCTACCTGTTGCACTATCTTTCTGTACATTCATTTTATGGAATTTATATTCATTTCTTTTCACCTTAATTTTTTATTTTATCTTTTTAAATTTAAACAAATAAAAGTTAAACATGTTTATTTTATTTTCACTTCTGTTTGATTTCTAATAATAGTTTTTTTTATTTACATAATAGTATCATGTAATAATTAAATAAATTGATGGGTTATTATGTACTTAAAATTCAAAGCAAACAAATCAAAAAGGAGAAATTTGCAGAAGGAAAACCTTTGAAATGAATTTTTAGATCTAATAAATAGAAGTTTTAGAGGACTTTGGATGGTAGTAAAGTTATATTATATGAACTACTGTAAAACAAATGTACATTAACAAAATTAATAAACTGTTGCTAACTTACTAATTTTTTTTTGGTTTTTGAAGTATGTTATTTAATTACACATAGAAAGTAAAACTTATATGGGGACAAGTACAAAACATATAAGTGAAAGCAATATATGCATGATTATTACATCTATACAAATTTTTATTTACTATGTCATCTGTTCTGCAAACAAGAAATAATTTATAAGATACATATGAATAGTTTAAGAGAACAGGATAAGTATACATTTAAATTGAAAACATCATATGTTAAAGTGTAGTAAAA
>JBCAUI010006051.1:0-10184 GCA_038406195.1 Haplosyllis anthogorgicola
GACCGTCTACGCAAATTTCAACTATTTACGCGGCATGAATTTCAGACTGGCATGAAAATGAGACTGTTACAACGTAAAAGAGTGACGGTGGAAAAAGATGTATCACGCAGCGGGTTAGGGAATCAGAAAACATGACACCAGCTGATATGGCTTCTCTCAGATCCCTGTTTACACAGATAAGTGTCAACCCATCCAAATCAATAGCCAAATATAACTGATATAAACTGAAACTGCATATGAAATTAAATACAATAATCTGATCAATGGTGGGGAGCTCCAATAAAACTGCTCATTTAGTAAAATCAACAGAACAACTGCTGAATATGGATGCCGTTCGAAATGAGTACGAGAAAAGTCATTACTATGAGCATGACAATCAATTGATTTGAAATAAATGCATATGCACTTGGAATAAATGAAACCAAAGTTTTTACATGAAAATGCTATGATTTTGTTCATAAAGTGCACAACAATGCTATGCATTTGATCTGATCATGTTGTGGAACCATCAAAACAATGTTCTGGATCAATAACAACCAGTTTCTTTATGCCCATGTTGTTCACTGAGCACAATTATTTTCTTTATTAAATATTCATCCTACACTTGACCTTTTAGCTACAGACACACCATATCCATGTAAAGGTGTAGGTATCCAGACATTTTCATCTTGTACCATGAAAATATTTCTTCCAGAACATTCACCAGCACGTCCCTTACGGTTTCTCTGGAAATGGGACAACACAAACTGTCACCAGATAAGGATATGAAGTGTTGTCTCATCCCCCAGTGCCCCAATCCTCAACATCTCTTCTGCTCCACAAAATCCTGTCCTATAATGAAATCCAACATTCAATATCGCCTCGTACTTTAATGATTTTCTCCCTCGTTACACTTGCGAGGTTTGGCGACCTCCACTCCTCGCAAGAAATCCATTCCATTGTAATACACGTATCAGAGAAATTTGCTATAAATATGCAATACGAACGACCTTGTTTACATAATCTAATTACATGATGATTCACATACAACAAAATACACCTAAAGACAAGCGTTGTTTCCAAAACTGACATTTCTGCGTTTATATGACAACAATTACATTTGTAAAAATCTTACCAAGTCAATCCTCATTATCGAGCTTGTTGCCAAGAGGGTCGATTAAAACAAATCCTTAAAAGGTCATAAAAACCCACAGGATCTCCTTAAAATGACACATTTCTTGACCAAAAATGGATGAGTTCTACATTGTAACCCTTTTGACGCAAATATGTCATCATATAGTATGACAGAACAAATCAATTACAAGCTCCCGATTTGCATGTTTCTTCACATACACGGACGAAACAAATGTTACACTGTAGCTTTGATCGCCTAAATTCTCAAATAGATAGTATTCAGTAAGTAAAGATCATCTGACGTGATACTGAACGAGATCTTCTCTTAAACCATCATCTCAATAAGAATGACTTAAAATATTATTAAGACAACTATGTATGGGACACATTTGCTGTTACATGCTTTTACTGTAACATTTACATGATCAAGATTACAGATTTTTACCTTTCTGTTGTTAATAAGAGCAATATTTATGGTATCATTTGTATTTGATGTCAAGCATCCCAAGGGTTAGAAGCGCATGATTCATACCCAGGAAACAAACCACTTGTCTCAGCACTACCAGCCTCTCCTTCCACGAGGTTCACGTGTACAGCAGCCTGCAGCTTCTAATTTATTGCATCAATCCTTACTATTATCATCGATATCATAAAAAGATTGTCATGTGAAACAACGATCCTCAAAACCGATAAACTGAGACAATAATGCAAACGTCACGTCCTGTGCGCGTACACCGATCACGTAATTATCTTTCAATAAACAAAACATTTAAACTGATATGCCGTTTTCAAATACGGTAGATTATGTTACATTATATTTGTTATTTGGACTATTAATATCGTGTTAAACGGTAAAACGAGAAATGGTCGTCCTGTCAATGCCAAAACCATTCGATGGAAATACAATACTCCACCCAGTAACAGACTGAAATATGCTTTTAGATCTCGAACAACGACTTTGCGTGTGCATGCATGTATTTACCCCTAATGATGTGAATTCAAAGACATTCACTCTGCGTGTTTGCAACACACGCTTCCTCTTAAGCCTTGTTACAGAAAAACACTGGAATCAAGTTTGATGTCATTACGCATTTTCAATAATTAGGTCAAGGTCAGGGTAAATGTCCGGCCATTTAAACTGTGACATAACGCCAATATTGTCAACATTGACATATGTACAATATGTCAATCAGACACAAAGATAGTTCAATTAATTTTCGTCTTTAATTTTGACTGGTAGGTATTCCCCCTACGAATAAAGGCAACTTTCAGGAAAGACGCGCGACACTTGAATACTTCATTTGTTATTGCCAGGCAACACCCCACAAAAGTACCAGAACTGATGTAAAACAAAATGTGAAGTTCCAGTTGACCTTACATGATATACCTACCTTGTACTAGTATGTCCCACGTGGATAGATAGAAATGTCTTCCTCCACGAAACATGTCACAAATATTCCTTTGGTGTATGTTAAAGCTGCTAGCTAGAGGGGAAAATATTGACTTCAATCCCACATATTCCCATCTTTTCTACATTTTGCTCCAGCTATGATGTTTAGTAGAGGAGAAGTTAAGATAAGCTGTTGATGTGGATTTTGCGTGACAGCTTCATGGATTTACTGTGGTACAACTCCAGAATTTGCAGCTGTCATTGCAGCCATTTCCATCTATCCCACAGAGGATGGACAGGCGGTATGTTGTAAATATCACTAAATATGACGAAATGCAGAATGGCTGTCCTTCGAGAAAGAACCCTACCAAAGAACGCACAGTATTTCAATTTCTACACCTCTTTTGGATTCATGTTACTATATATTTCATACATACACTGAAAATGAGTGGGGCTCTGCATTTGAACTTCCAAATAAAGAGAAAAAAGAAAGCACTCTTGGGGATTGGAAAAGCTTTTAGACTGGTCTATAGTTTCAGACTTTACGGTTCACGCAGAAGGAGAAAATCCTTGTAGCACTTATGTAACTGTCTGGTACTAAATTCGCCAATTCTACTTTTTTGCTAAAAAATAATTCCAACTATTTTTTATGGATAAAAATCTCACTGCAATGCTGTCTCTCAAGGTCTGACACCAAATCGCTGTTATTTAGTATGAAGCATGTCTTCCATATAAAGTAGCAATTAACTTCACTTGAGCTACATGTAAATCATAGATAGTTCTCCACGACGGTAGAAAAAGAGGTTCCATAACAATTCTGAACTTTATTTATATTAAGCAGAGTATGTTGGGCTAATTGTTGCATAATAATTCCATGAAGGCATCATCACTAAGTTATAAATTAAGCACACCATACGGGAGGTCTGTGTCCTGTAATTATGGCAGGGTCTTAAATTAAATTTTGATTGCGGAATCCGCATAGCTAAATGCGGAAACGAGTCAGTCAGTTTTAGTTCAGTTACCTTTAGAGAAGTTGTACTTTGGAATTGGTGTCATTCCGCGATTACATAATACGTTTACGGAAGATAATATGAAACGAACAATGGTGTTCAAGGTAACAAGGATGCCTGCTTTTCGTTGTACGAACAATTTTTTGAAAAATTAATCCCCATTTCGACGACTGACACCTGATGGTAAATTGATCTATATGCTTTTGGACAGAAGCTATCACAAGTTCTTAATCAGCTTATAGCTGTTCTCTCATGGACATCTTTGGATAATTGGTCGTCTTTTCACTGTGCCCATTGACTGACATCTCAATTGGGTCAAATCTGGTCAAAGACCACTGATCTCCCTATCAAATGTCAACTTTCAATGGGGCAAACCAAGTGGCCCATCGTCTCGAGTGTCCATCACGTTATGTTGACTTTCCCCATTGAAACTGCAAACTCAAATGCAATATCTATACAATCAATTATATGAGATAATGACAAAATTTCCTGATCTTTGATTAAAACGGTCAGCCAAGCATGTGCTTTTGACCTGACAAAGGGTGATCCTTTGCTTATGAGTCACGAGTCAACAATCGACTTTTAATTAAGGAATGTCAGTGACATCTTAGTTTCAAAGCTGTAAAGGAATTTCAACTGTAGATCGACCACGATCAATAAAACCTGTCACCGTGACGCATGTGCTGAATTATTCTTAAATCTAGATTGCAAAATTATCACGAATTATTAGAAAAGACATTCATAAAGCATAGTGATTTCGTCTTCTTTTTATTGCCTTACTTAATGAAGAGAAATTAAAGCAATGATCGTGTTTAATCCATGTGGAAGCCATGCTAATTTACGTCACAGCAAATTCCTCTGGAAACGATTTTACATTAATGTGTCGGAAACATCTAATATGTTCCTTTTTAAAGACGAAAAGCAATTTACACGACGCAGAACCTGATAGTGTTACGAAACAGAGCAGCGTTTTTGTATCTCGCCGTTAAGATGTTGACAAAAGTAGAGAAAATATTCTCCTCCAATGTAAACATTTGAAACCAAATATGCAAAGAAATTTAAAAACAAATTACTTGGCATCCAAAGAATTATTCCACACGAGTTAGGTTTGTACCCAAACTTGAACCTTAAACATGAGTCAGCTGATGGACGTTCCATGGCCATAAAGAAAAGGGGGTTGGATCTCTTCAGCTCGTGACTGATCACCCCTTCATCTCCAGGGATAACACATTACTCTCCCTGATCATCTATTATCCACCAATAAGCAACAATAGAGGCAACAATAGCATCGCCATAAAGCCCTTGTTCTTTCTTACGGCTCATTTGCATGTATCAGACATGAGGATTTCCCCGGGGATAACCTGTGTTCTACAGCAACTAATCTCTCTTTACACAGAGGGTGATGTTCTTATGGGTGGCACAGCTGAACTTGGCTTCATAATCATCGTGTAATTCAACAATACAGGTTCAAAGATCCTATCTATCATATTTCTTTCCAAAACTCTTAGGGAGTTCCGTGTTACAAGCAACTCCATGAAGACATAAAGTGAACAATTCATTATCGTTATTAGCGTTACTGTAACATCGGACTTTTATTTAATATAAATGCAAACATTTACGTTTCGTCAGCTGCAATATGTACCTGCCTTTTGAAAACATCATACGCAGAATAAATTTAGCGACATAACTTTGTCTAAACCGTCATCACGAACATCAATAACGTTCCAAAGCTGCAAATGAACTCATTTATCAACTTAAAGTCAACTTTATCGATACTCTTGGTCTAAAAGCTTTCAGACTTCTATCCATTACACGAAGTCACCTTCTCCACTCGCACTATTGATCAGGTCCTAAACTGGCTCCAATGGATGTCTAAATTGAACTAAATACATCACAATGTAGGAATCAGTACCGGATCTTTTTCTTCCACTTGAGATGCTGCTAGAATTCTATGCTCGTACACATTTATTTACTCTGCACATCTGCATGTTGGGTCCCTTCACGTTTGTCTTTCTAACGAGTAACCACCATAAGCGAGTTTTGGTATAATTGTATGATTGATTATTATTATTTTCGTTGTCATTAACTATTGTCATTAGTGTTTTAACGCCTTTAAACAACATAACGTAATTCGTAAGATTTTAAGAGACATTGCGCCTTTTTTCCTGATAACCTATCGAAATATGGCAGAATAAACTGCTATTCTGGAAATTGCGTAAGTCGTGAAATCTCTACAGACAGCTGGTAAAGAACAAGCTGTCTCTCTGTGCAGACTTAGACATGTCTATCTTAAACCTCGTCTCTCCCCAATCTCTTACTCTGACATTTAGCACAGCACAGGAAACCTTAAAAGGCTGGGGGAACGCAAGGAAGGTTTCTATGTAGAGAAAAGTTGCAAAAAATCTTATGTCAATACACAGAAGATGCAAGGCTGTATCCTTTTTCAATTAAACATAAAACATTTCCCCGTAAATAGCTTTCTATACTTCGCAAGAAGTTCTTTCAAAATCATTAGAAAACCAAGGGAATGAAGGGATAGGAAATACAGCTGAAGCAACATCATTTCAGACTGTGGCAGCGTTTCATGTGAACTCGTTCCACACTAGATTTTCGTGTTTTTTCTTAGCTTTACGTTAATTGCATTACCAAACATCAAAGAGTAACTTTCCTTAGAAATATCTTTGTCAAAACAAAACATGCTATCCTAACAAAAACTGGAAATTATTACTCAATTCACTTACTTCTTAATAGCTTGCAACTGCAAAAGTTTCGCTAACTTGCACTTCTTCGGCATGATGCCTCTGTGAAATGTCCACCAAAATTTCAGGAATCAACAGATTTAGAATTCTTCTGCATAGGAATTCCCAAACAGCTTGAAGGGGTTGCTCCTGTGGAAACTTCAAGTGGTGGTCGAGCAACAAGGTTGAAATGCCACCTGTCTCCGAGTTCCAGCACACTCACCAGTGATTCAGGAACAACTGTTCAACAAATAATCAAATTCTAAAATCCTTTGTTCTTCTCGGCTCAATTGTCCACCCCTTTTCCTGCTTGAGGCTAAAGTGAACAGCTTCGTTTAATAATCAGGCTCAGCTGCTCAAGTGGAAAAATGTCTCATAACAATAGTTCTATGGGGCAAATTGCATTGCTGAGAAGCACAGGGATGACAGGTCCAGCGATATGAAGCTGGCATCTGAACATCGCTGCACATCTGCAAGCTTTCCAGGATTCAGTAACCAGGCGGATCTATGTGATTATTCATAGTTCCAAATGCAGCAACATTAGTCACCTGTATGTAAGTAATTTTCCCAAATACAAAGTTACCAAAAGTTTTATCAGACCCATCACCCCTCTGTGGAAAGCTCGTAAGGTTGGGGTGAATCACAACACTCATTAGGAGTTGTCACGGGAAACTTTTACAATGCTGATGGATATTCCCGGGTGACCGGACGGCGTCTTGATGGGTCTGATTTGATGGAATAATGAACCAAATCTTCGCGCTGCTCTTCATGAATATTCATTACCATCTGGCGCACAATTCTTTTTGCAAAGTTACGAAATTGCGATACATCAAGTGTCTAAAAGTCTCACTTGTAGGCGGCAAGCTCTCTTTTGTGTTCAAAGATGTTATGATTTCAAACGAAAACTAAAATTCTTTTTATCACTTATTCTGATCTGTTAAGCTTTGACAAATTTCCGTTATGACTTCATATGAGCAAGAGAAATCAATCAAAAGTGGACGTTAATCTCTTTCATGCTGGGAACTTCTGGGCTTTAAAGGCATTATCGCAAGGCGCATAAAGAATAGGGACATGAATCTGCGACAAAGGCAATTCACGACATTATAAGATCAAGTCGAAGATCAAATTCCTTATTCTGCAGACACGCGGGTAAACTATTGCCCCGAACTGAAATCGAAGAATGCGCTCAACAAAAGTGAAGATCACGCAAGATCAAACAGTCAGTATCTTTAGAAATGGTAATTATTTCCTCTCGTTTTGCATTTTGAATTTACCAAAATAGAGTCTGTTTTCCTTGATGACCCACTTTTGCGCAATATTTCTTGTGTTTTACAAACTTTTTACAGACGTCGAATAACTTTGGAGAATGTTAAAAATGAATGCAACTTTTAATATTGTCCGATTTAAACACATAGCTACAGCTAGCAATTAATTACGATTTAAGATTACAGGTCACTGTTGCCAAAATTACAAAGTCAAATGATTAATGTTTCATTCTAATTTCCATTTTACATGACAAGCCTAATTTCATTGTTTTCTGAGAAATACTGACAACTTTTATTAATGTCTTCAATTTTTGGCTCTTTAAAGTGACTCATAACAATGTTAAAATCTGCTAAGGCGTGATCCAATTTCAATCACAGCCATGAAATTGAAATCATTTATCATTTTTGACACTTTCAGACAAAGTTCTTACACGGCCAATAAACATTTGGTAAAATGCTTCAAAATTTTGGTCATTTTAAACGACAGACTCTCTTAGATATCTGGGACGTGCCACGGATGACTAAATGTTCATAATGTTTAATATCAATTCCAGACTTTTGAATTCAAACCTGACATGTCTGAGGCAAGGCTAGCTTTTAATGTTGAAGCAACTTTGTTTCACTGATTGAGTTGTCCGACAAAGCAAATGGTCGGTGAAATTTTGCATTTTATGCAGCAATATTTGGTAAATTTTGATGAGACTAGGGTGACTCAGAATCCCTCTGTGAGGTCCCGGCGCGGGCAGAATTCCTCACCCCTTGTGACCATCCTTCATTCCTTGCATACTAATCAGGACACTAATTGCAAACTAATTAAAATGCTCCTTTCACAAAGGCTTATCAATTTCTAATAACAATATTGGCTAAACAGGGGCATTTAAAAGGGTCAATGAAACTTTAGAAATGCAAAACTTGTTACCGAGATTGATTGTGATTTAATTATTCAGATCACATTCCTTTAAATTAAAAATCAACGCAAACAACTTGTTTGACATCCACATTTTAAAGTCGAATACGTATTTCGTTTCTTCCATCTACTTTGGGGGGGGGGATTGTTTTTTCCCTAAAATATAACCAAAAGGCAATATTGTCTATTTAAATAGTTTACTTGATACTGTATTGCAGGCAATAAGTGATTAGCCATCGTTTTACAATCACAATAGACCCGAAAGAAATCTCATAAATTGGCAATTAACCGTGCACAATATTAAAGGACGTGTATTCACTATTCAGTCACAGACCTGCCCGGTAAATGATGAATTTTCCAATTCTGTACTGTCTATACTTAATATGGTCTGAAGGTTAATCATATCCACACCATTCACACCAAGAAACACAATCAGCTTTGTTCTATCGTACCGTCTAAACAGATTGTTACGTTCCTTCTATGTACAAATGAGACGAGACAAAGGTTCATTTGATGGGAGCATATTGCCCCAGTACACGAGGCAGTGATCTAATGAAGGCAATATACCTGCCGTTTATTTGCCCGTTAGGCTTCTTATGACAATATCGGGAACATCCTTATATGGACGTCTTCATCTATACAAGGAACCAGTCTTCATGAAAACGTGGACCCTGAGAAGGCAAACTGATTACTTTACGTACTATTGGATAACATTCATCGTGTACAAAATGTGCCAATCTCTGTCTCATTTCTGGTGTAGCTTTATGCTTGTAACTTGTTTTAATTTGCAGCGATGAATTTCACCAATCCAATTTATGTTCTGGATTTTCAAATAACATGTGGGAAACTTTAGTTGAACATGTAAGGCAGCTGCTTGTTCTGTTGAAATGTACATCCATATAAGGCATATCCTCCAGGGAGGTAATGTACTATTACATAAGCTGCAGAGACTGCGGTCCCGCTGATGAGCGCCCTGCATGACAGTATTGCGGCTGTCATGTCTTGTCAACTCGTGTTAATACATTACGACGTTGATATGCCTATAGATTATCCTTGCTATTGTTGATCAAAATATCTGTCCGAAAGCGTAGGTTAGTGCCATGTGGTTTCTTTACACATTAATGCAACCGATATCATTTGTGCACAAACTATGTTATAATAACAAGTTACCTGCGTTGCGTGAACCTGTGTCAAACAATGTTAGTTCTGTGAAAGAAGCTGTACACATCGAACAGACTTGTTTCCTATTATCTAGCGCTACATTACTGTTTCAGAAATATAAATATTATCATGTTTATATCACATTCTACCACTATTGGCTAGTAGTTGTTGCCCCAAACTTGTATTTTATATCTGAAGCAACTCACTTTTGAAATAACGATTTTTAATTGGTCAAAATTAATCACATGGTGAGTTTTAGCGTGGTAGGTTTACTTTGGTGAGTTGAGTTACTCACGTGTGAGTAAGTTGTGTTACAAAATGCGCTTACGCAAATCAAGCAGACGCAGATTAATTGAAAAACAGTAAAAATGGCGTCTGCTTCAGATGCTACAGCAGACGATCAGGCTATTACATCAGGGTTGCCAGTCTTGAGCTAGGTCAAAATTCCCTGACTTTTCCCTGACTTATTGGCAATTTTCCCTGACCATGTGTAATTTTAAAGGTCAATCCCACCACTTTCCCAAGAATAATACAAGGCTACATTATAGATTTTTCAGATTAACTGACATCAATAATTTAATCCCACTTCACATATTCATT
>JBCAUI010006062.1:0-10184 GCA_038406195.1 Haplosyllis anthogorgicola
GATATATGTGCATATGTGGGTAAGATATGAAGTCTCTATGAGCAACAGTGTGCTCAGGGCAAGTGTGCACAGACAACACCGATGACAACAACTGACGACAGACAATTCATGATTCTATAGGCTCTTTGGCAAGTATGCCAAATGAGCCAAAAAACCCATGATAAATCATGTTTCTGACAAAGTTTAATGAAAAATAAATAATAAGTAGAAAGAAAGTTACAAATTACAATGGGCATCATCTCATTTAAAAGTTAGCTGTACTCCCCAGCTTTCTTACTAATAATTTTTCGTCAACAAAGATGGAAGTTATTATTAAGCTGTCCAGGGTCATATTTTAAATATATTATTGTGTGTAACATACTATTTACCTTTAAATAGTCTCTTAACTGTGATAGGTCGATCTCCTAAAGGTGAACCTTTTCCTCCTTCAATACAGAAACCAAGTCCAACAGCACCTTTCTGTAGTTCTACCTCCAATGTTCCAGCTTTCCCTCCAACTGAACTGCCTATCACAGTGCTCTTTGCTACACCTCCTCGTGGACTAGAATCTGCAAAAATAGAAACCATCGGTTACAAGAATTCGATGATTTGGTTGGGTACAGCTTTGGTGAAATGTATGGTAAATGTAGTATATTTAAAAATAAATTTTCGCACCTTTGTAGATATCACTCCTGTTAGAACCAATACCAGAGTCTGCATCACTCGGGGTGGGTGAAGGAGACGGTGCTTGGCCCTCAGGACTACTGAGTGCGGATGTTCTACCTTCAGATGTTTCTTCTCCGTTCAGCTGTATCAATGTTGTTGTTGAACTTGCCGGACTGTCGGGTTTGCTCAGATCAACTGATAGAGTAATGGAGATCTCTGATTCTGTTTTGCTGTGATTGGAACTGGAAGGTACAGAGGAAATGTAATCAAGACCGTCTTCCAGAGAATCGATGGACTGGCTCTCCAAGGTTGCAGAATCACTTGCGCTACCATCCATCTTGATGCCACTTTCCGCTGGAGACAACTGACCTATGTCATCATCTAGCAGATTAGAGCCAGTAGGAATTGGAGGTGGAGCACAATCAGGCAAACTGGGTGGAGGAGCTCCTGGTAAAGATGGCGTATCGCTCACATTCGCATCATCAATTGAAATGAGCAGAGTGCTCTCCACCCGACTTTGAGTTGGTTCATCTTTCGTTGTATCTTTGTTCGTGTTACCATCACAACTTTTCGTCTCGGTAGCCCATTCAGCACCACTAATACTGACATCACCTGTTGGCGAAGTGGCAGAGGTTCCAAATGGTTTCGGTCCTTGTCTCATGGAGGTGACATTAAGTGTCAATGAGTACGTGTGATGTTGTCCATCCTCAGTTGTCGTCCCTGTAGTACTCTCCTCTTGAGTATCAGAAGTTGTACGAACTCTGTGAAAGGGTATAGGTCCTTGCGCAGAAACAGGAGACGTCGGAGAATTACCCAGTGAAGATGGTGAAATGTATCCAGAGCTCGACTTTACTTCCGAATTCTTTACTATATCTGGTTGTGAATTTAATTGGCTGGATGATGAATCTGGCTCCAGTTTGATTATTTCTCGGGTTTTGGTGACCTTTACTGGAGTTGGTGACAGAGTTTTCCTTTGTTCAAGCTTTACAGTTTGTGGTTCACCAAGTGACGTTTCTGGCTCCAGAAACGGTTTTGGCGAAGTAGGGAAGAATGTAACAGTCGTTTCGGTTTTAATAGTTCTTGAACTTATTATTGCTTGGATCTCTGGCTCGTTCACAGGAGAATGTGGGGACCTGGGGCTTAGAGATTTATTTTGTCTATTTGGTGAAACCTGTAAGTCCTGCAGTAGCAAGTCTGAAATGTCAGCCGGTGATTTCAAGGCTTCTTGTTGGCCTGTCTGAGGTCTATCACGACCTGAGTTCACTGATTCAATATTTATTTCAGACATACCTGGAGGGGATGATGGTAACTCTGGAACCTTTGGTCTCACTCTTCCAGATGCCACAGGTTGGATCTCCTCTTCAACCACTGATTGCGGTGACGTGGGAGAAAGCAACGGGGATTGAACTGAACTTTCGGATGATGACGATGTTTTAGGTTTGGATTTGATCTGTGGTTTGGCCGGCAGTGATGGTTTACTTGTAGCATTCATAACACTAGTATTGGGCAGATGATCTCCTGACATCTGGTTTTGTCTGTCTCTAGATTTTGGTTTTGGTGCGGTAGGCGGAGGACTTTTTGGAGACAATGTACTGTGTCGTTTTACCTCAATGTTCTGGAATGAAGATATTTCAACTGTGATTGGTTTGTGCACTGCTGGTTTAGGAGCCGTCGGCGGTGGGCTTTTAGGGGACACAGGCCTCTCACTGTCGTCAGGTGTAGTTCCAATTTTGTTCACACTGATGTGGAAAGATGGACTACTGTCAGTCTCCTTTTGTTCAAACTTGTTGTAAGACCTCGGTGCAGCAACAGGTTTAGCTTCAACTGGTTTCACATCTATGTTTTCCACCTTG
The DNA here is from genome assembly GCA_038406195.1 of Haplosyllis anthogorgicola. NCBI lineage: Eukaryota > Metazoa > Annelida > Polychaeta > Phyllodocida > Syllidae > Haplosyllis > Haplosyllis anthogorgicola. The sequence goes on from JBCAUI010006062.1 coordinate 2,499, forward strand.
GAAGCCAAAGGAGGTCGTTTACCATATGTTGCAGTCGCCTCCACATCAGGAATATCAAACACTGAATCAGGCCCGGCATAAGACCATCTCTGCCTTGGTTGCTGGATATTCAGTGTTGTGGTCCTTAGCGTGACCTCAGTGGTATTTGCTCCAGTATTTGAATCTGTAGTAGTCTCGACTTTTCTGCCTGTAAATGGTTGTACAGATCTGAATGGTTTTATTCCAAAACCTTTTTTCTCGCCGATCGCTGGTAATCCAGCTATAGTAGGCAGAGCTTTTATCGGACCGGATTGCCCGCCAGTACTGGCCCGCCTGGATGGAACCTGTAAGCCTTTTAACTTGGGTCCCACACTTTCCCTCCGTTTCTTTTCAAGCGCTTCTATAACGGATTCTCGTCTTGTGGGTTTTAGCGGTGGTGCTGCACCTCTCATAGATGCACTGATGTCTGAAGCAATACTTCCTGCATCGGATCCAATACTAGAGCGTCTGCTGCTGGGTCTACTACCCGAGTAACTCCTCGGGGAAGTCAGCAGCAGAGATTTTACTGTGGGAAGACTGCTCGTAGAAGAAGACAAGTCCGATTGGTCTGCAATAGGACTCGTCACCAATTTTTCTCGATTTGACTCAGTTGTATCTCTATCTTGATTTAGCCCTGATCCATCATCTATGATTAATGTAGGCATCGCCGGTTTTGTAACAGTGGAATTTGTAAATCTGTTTTGCTTTACAAGAGTCACGGCAGTGGTAACAATCCCTTCCACATACGAGCGGATATGTCTGTTGTCTGAATCATGGCCCTTAGTGTCTAACAGAGATAATTCTGGCACATCCTTGCCACTATATCCTGAACTAGAAGCAGTGAATTCCAAGTTTACTAAAGCACCATTTTGTGTGTTATCTCCGTTTACGTTAACAGTTTTGGCAGATATGTGTGTGGTATGAGTAGTGCTGTTTTCCAGATCATTGGTACTGTCATCTGGAATTGGTGGTGGAGGTCCAGATGGAAGACTTGGAGGTGCCTCATCGGGTAAATCTGGAACTGTTTCCTCAGCCGCTCTACCATGAGTGACATCCATGTTTGATGTGTTCGGTGATGCCAGTTTGACAGCTGGATAGAAAGTACTCATTCCAGGTTTGTTTGCCTCATATTTATGAAGAGAAGATGTCTGGGTGTTGGTGTTGCTTGGAGGTTGTAAAACAGCGACTGTGTTCCCTGCACCGACCAACTGTTGACTTTGCTTATATGACCTGGGTGATGTTTGTAGTCCTTTCTGCGATAAACTATCACCATTTACATACGTCTCGGGGTGTTCATGCCCATCGGGTGGTAGACGTGCTTCCAAAATATTTGTAGAAGGGTTTCGGGTGTCTAATTGTCCCCTGACTGGCGATCTTGCAAGAGATTTTACGGGACCACCTGTACTGATGTGGTCTGAAAAGATTTGAATTTCAAGATTTCCTTTCTGATTTGATCCAATTGTTTGTGTGTCAGTCTGATTTGAGGATATATCAACGCTAGATCCTGCTCTGTTGGGTGTAGTTTGCGACCCTGATAGAAGATCGTGGTTGGGGTCTTTGTTCTGCTGTGCGGCAGTCTGTCTCCCCTCTCCTCTGAAATCAGCACCCACTCCTAGTTTTATATCATCTATAAAATAACAAAGAAAAAACTTATTATTGTTACATTGCAAGACCTTGCGTTTTAGTACTGTAATAAAAGAACCATTCCCTATAATATTTACTGCAAAGACATAATTTTACTTTTGGTTCAATGCATCAGTCTCCAGTGGACCATGAACCCGTTTTCTGTCATCAGTCAAAACATACATGTAATCTTCAACCGTTTCTTATTTTCCAAAATTAAAAGGATTCAAAAAGTATTATTCTGTTTAAATAGTAGTTGCACGCGTACAGTTAACATACAGTAGACTGCAAATATAAACTTTCTTACATCGAAGTTTTCCTGTGAAATAATGTAATTAGTTTGACTGCTCCAACTGTAATAATTTCTTTAAATAAATTTAGCATCGCGATTTGCTTTTTAAGTTAACAGTTTGCCAATTATGTTGCGGGATACATAAACATTTCTTGCAGTAAGTAGGTCGAAAATTCTGTCCAAACATGAAATTAATCCCTCTTTTGGCAACTTCAGGACATTAAATATTCTTAAACGTACACTTAATCCAAATCCTATTAACAAACCCCAGAGACTGTTTTGTGTTGAAGCTTATCACTGAATACTTTCCGCAAAGAAGCAGTTGATCCCCGATCTATCTCCTCGCGAGATTGAAGATTTAAAAATACATTCAGATTATGATCTAACCAAAAATAGGTGTATGGGTTGTCAGATTTACATGTGGAGACAAACATCATTTTTGACAGTGTCTACAATCCAGACTTGTTGAAAACCATACAATATTGATAGGGCAATAAAAAGCGATCCGTAGTCAGTGATCGAACAGCGCAATGTTTACAACCACTTGTTGGAATGTGATTCTAATATTCAAAGCAGAACGTGGATACTTTACAAATATGACCAAAAACATGGCCTTCTGACCACCTTTAGTATTTGCCTTAAATAAACACACTTTAAATCACATCTTCATATGTCATGCTGCTGTTAATATCTGAAGCAAAACAGCCTTTTTGCATGGAATGTTACCTTTCAATGATTCACATTTAACAAATAAGCTTTTATAAGGGGATGTTTTCTACATTTTAGTGGTAATCAAACAAAGATATTATACAAGGAATGTCTTTACACACTGAAAAATTTGTAAATCAGGTTTAGTAAAAGTTGCGTTCATGTGATTATTTTGCGTCCTTTTCCTGAAATCTAAATGCTTTTTTTAACCTTTCCTATTTTAAACATATACACACTGTCAGACTTGCTGAAATACCACAAGTAACTATAGATCACCTTAATATTTATAATCTATGACTTCGGTATCAAATTATTTATCGCAAGTAAACCTTAATAACAAATATGACCCGCATAACACATGTACGCACACACAAACATAAAACTGAAAACTCACACAAAAACGCACCATCCCAAAACCCGTAACTTATACTTAAAAAGTATTGCTTCAGACGACAGAGAAGAACTGTCTGTACCTTGTAACTACCGACACGAAGACGTCTTATAAGGAGAAAAAGTAGCGACACACTTTTCAAAGCATTGTACTTGTTTATTTCTACAATCCTAGTAACCACTTTACGCAGTCTTAATCCATCACACTTCCTAACAATCCAAGTGACTTATCGCTTGCTTACCTGGACTTTTTCGCCGTAATTTCTAGCAGTGAAATATGGACCTACCTTCAAAACAAATAATACTGTCACAAATTTGCTTGGGACGACAGACACACAATGGCAGTACTTTATGTTGCTGAGACAGTGAGCGGTTTATGTCGCTGTGTGCAGCATTCCTCCACTGAACATGCATGTAAATGTGAACGTTCGTTTAGTCGGACTGACTGCAACACTGTACAACACAGTTATCCCAAATATGTACCATTCATCTTAAAAACAATCTGTGCACATTACGCCTTACATAACTCTGAATCGTCATAATTGTCGTTTCTCTAGCTTTCATGTTAATTGTTTCCTTTTGTAATAATTTGTCACATTGTGAATGTTATTTATTAGAATTTCGTTGTGTCATATTGCACCGGTAAGAAACACAGGTGATCATAATGACTAATGGACAAACGTTACATAGTTACTTTAGTAAGAGTGTTTTAAATTGTGAACGCATAATCTCCGGTGTTCACTAGCTTTTTCATTCCTTGGACTATGTTGCATTGTGTTTTTGTTTTCAGAAAAAGAATATGAAATTTAAGTTAATCTCGAAGTAGAAGTTTCTTTTCAGTTCCGCGGACTACGTAATCCGAGACCCTCCCCTTGCCTTACATTATTCGATCAGGAGCATCTCGAGCTTCATAGTACACTTCATACAAACAACTTTGATCTGTCCAAGTTTGTTACCGTATTTATTCTAATACAAGCACCCTCTCTAATACAAGCACCCCCTGTTTTTGGAAGTAAATAAATTAAATATTTTTTCCAACCTGAACATTTATTGACGCATTTTATCGCATGCTATCAATATGAAACTTTGTTTAATATCCTGGACTCATTGGCTTATAATCTAAGTCTTCTTCATGTTTCTACTAGGTAGCAGCACCTGTGTGAAATTGGTCCTTTGTGACTTTTTTAAAAGAAGCACCCCCTCAAAAATTGGTCTAAGCACCGGGTGCTTGTATTAGAATTACGGTAAATTCATTTCTGGTATTTCATACTTTAAACTTCCAAATAATACAACCATCAAATACCAGTTATGCACATGTGATGTTTTGGGAGCATTCACCTAGCCGGATACTCTTTTAATTTACGATTACCAAACACATCCACTTGTGATATGTACACTTACTGGAGTGCATGAGAATTAATGAAATATGCTAAAAACTTTCATCTAGATTTTGAAAACATTCACCACCCATCAATAGTATCGAATTATCGATCTTGGGACTACCAGACAGACTATCGAATCGGTCTGCCACATATGTCACTACTGCCTTCACTCTGTTTGTCCACCACATACAAATTTTAATATATTCCTTTTATTTTTAAACCAATGGCCTTATAATTAAATAAGCATACAGTACATGATAGCACTATAAATGGTACCATATGGTTGTGGAAAGAATTTCCAGCGACTAGCATTATTTGAGTAATAGAGGCCTGATTATTCTAAAAATTAGATCACTAATTCTCTTATGGTGTTAAACACTGAAAATTGTTTCCCCAACCCTTTGGTACCTTTTGTACGGTGTATCTTGTATTTGGACATATGTGGTGGACCATGTGGTTTTTATGTGAAAATAGAGAGCAATAGTGACATATATGGCGGATCGATTCGATAGTCTGACCACGTCTACACGCGTTTTACGTTTCGAAACATCAGCACTCACACACCATGATTCCGTGTAACAACACAACAGAAAACGACGGCATTTCCCAATCGTGTAACGTGACTACATAAAACTTACCATGCACTGTGAATTCTCAGGAAGAATTAACACTGTTTGCTACCTGTTCACAAAGTACAAAACAGATATAAAATCCACATCACATTCTGATGCAGGAATTCGAGGACTATCCTCACTATACAAATGTTACCTGTTTCATTCAAAGTCACACACAATATCTTTGTACATACCAACTCCTAGCCCTATGCGGAATGCTAACTAGCCTCAGTATGAATATTTAACGAATTTACAGCGATGCGGATATTAGATACTGTCGTTCAATATGAAAAAGTGTTGTTCTTTTTAACTACTTCTGGAAACGAAAATATCGTGATGATTTTATCAAAACGATAATTACGCATCACATGCCAAAAAGGAACGTTGTTTATTTATTGACATCTCAGTAGCGATTTCTGTAGCTTCCCAAAACGTGACTCTGTGGTGACGGTTACGAATATTTGTTGACATCTCAATGCATAGCGAATTCTAAATCTTACCAAAACGTGATTTTGTGGTGATGGTTACGAATACCCGTTGTAGTCAGTATTCCCCAAGACAGTGACTAAATAGTAAATAGTAAAGTCTCGCTATGCAATGACCGTATGTATTAAATGAAGAAAAAGTTCTTAAGCCAGTGCGGATATTCTTTCAAGTGGCACAAGGGCAAGAATATTATACTGGGAAAAAGTAGTAATAAATCTCTACGGGAAAACTAAGTAAGTGGTACAGCACACCTGACAGCACTTTAATCTTGGAGTTATGTAAACACTGAGGAAACACTTCACTTTTCTCTCCAGCATGTTCAAGTAAAATACTGAACCTTTTCCATTGTCAGCTTTTTTTCAAACATGTCAAATTGACCTCAAAGTGCTAAATAAAGCAAACATATCTACTCTGCAGATCATAAATACATATGTGTACGGAGATTTTACAAAGAATAATTTTAGTACAAGCTTGTTATTGTTGATGGTATGTCAACATGTAACAACTTTATTTTTGTTCCTAAAGTAAGGTATTTCACCTGTGTTGAATACCTAAGTGGAGATATGGCTAATTTGAATGGGAGAATGTCAGGTCATTATATCGTAAAAAAGCTTTTAAGAGCCATTTGTTTCCTTGCTCAAACAAGATGATCACATTGCTGTTCGTGATCACTTTTTCCTTGTATTCCATGCGCCTTGTAATGCTAAATGCATTGTGACATACACTGAAGGCTAATACCTGTGCAAAGCTTATTAAAAGGCTTTCTATCTCCCTGGACTTGGGTATAAAGTCTGCTCTTCCTCATCTGGGCACGGATAGTCTAATTTTAAAAACGTTTTCCTGGTAAAACATTTATCCCACAAAGGTAATGATGCAAACCGCGTACAGAGAACTTCTAACATTCCTTCACATACTGCTCCCCTACCAAATATGACCTGCACACATAAACTTTCTAGGGAAATCCAACAAATGAACATATAACTCTTGGGTTCTTCAGTTCATTTAAACGCTTTACATTTCTTGGCCTAGATGTTGACGACTGACCAAATAACTTTTAACTGCTATTTTCATACAAAGGATGTAATTTATGACCGGTTATTACTTGGTACGCATGGATTTACTGATATCTCAAGATGAATGCTATCTAATACCTAATCTTTCGAATGCCTAAAGAATGTGCTCAGAAGATTTATGACTGAAAATCCTTTTTAAACATCCGTATTCAAGTTCTCGCGTTAAGACTAAGACTCTATTTCCATCGTGTTTACCTACCATGCAAATTAGCTGCCTCTTAACCTATTTAAGGAAACTAAGTTAAAAATGCTAATATACATATTTACTCACGTGAATCGAATTCCGTCAAAAGTTATGTTATTAATTACGGTATTTTCTTGTATGAAATGAAGCATGAAGTCCATTAATCCGATGAATAAGTAATAACCCCAATGCAGTAATTTAAATACGGTAAAAAATAAATAGTTACCAGTTTCTGGGTCTATTTCATGCGGTGGAATGCTGACACCTGAGGGCGTCACAACCAGTCGTACTAGTCCGCGCGGTACGGACGCCACCTGCTGGTCAACCTCAGCTTGTGAAGCACCTGCCAGGTCCTTATCATTCAGCGATACAATGTAGTCACCCGTTCTGGAAGTGAAGTAAACAAAGTCTATACATGTAATTCCTCATTCAAATGATTACAACTGATTAAAAATATTGAGACCATCCAACTACTGAATCTAAAACCGAAACATGTCCACTTTAGATTTATAAATCACTTACTAACACAACATTTGTTTAATTTGGAGACGATGTGGGAAAATCATCTCCGTATTCAACTTGTACACAAAATTAAACTGCATAGCAAACAACGCCATGCCATTTGGCTGTACAACAAGGTTACAGATATATTGAACGTATAAACTCATAATTAAATCTGTGTTATTGATTATTTTAACCTTCACATAATGTAAAGTCGAATTATCCTACGGTCATGTCATTGATAAACAGATGATGGAAGTCGATAGTGATACACCAAAACATTTAAAATTGATTTAGCATAAACCAGTTTCTATAATTTAACTTTAGAACCAATGTAGAGCCATGACGCGTATAAATTCACCTATCAAACTTGCAGTGCATTGGAGGATCTAGAGGGGGGCGCGGGAGGCGGCCA
>JBCAUI010006073.1:0-10184 GCA_038406195.1 Haplosyllis anthogorgicola
CAATAGTTTTTCTTATATGTTCAACCTGCAATCAGAGACCACCCTGTATTGTGAGACCAGAGACCACTTTTTTGTGGTCCCAAGAAGATAATTTACCTGTAAATAAAAACCACTAAATTTGCTTTGATGCCAATCTGGCTACTGGGCCCACAGATATATCTGCCATGACAGCAGTTAAAACTCTGAAGCTGAATCTGATGATGAAAATCTAATAGAGAAGTGTAAATAAAATGGAGCCCAAGACCTTAAAAGAGTCTATTCAAGATGTGGTAAACATCAAAGATGTATCCCTGAAACGTGCTAATGTAAGGATGTTAAACCTTGCCACACAACCCCAAGCCTGTATGGAAGAGGAATATGTACAGTCGTCCCCGCTTATATTGATATATTTGGCTACATGAAATTATATGGATATAAATGGGATATCAATATAAGCAATATCAATATAAGCAATATCAATATAAGTGGAGACAACTGTAAATTTGAGAAAAAAGCACAAAGCAAACTTCAATCAATGACTAATTTAAACAAATTCCTTTGAGGAAATAAAGTATCTTCCGCTGTCTAACTAGATTGTTTTTCTATGCAACCCTCTAATTAAGACCACCTGTAATGTAAGACCACTTTTCTGTGGCAGAACGGGTGGTCTCAGATTACAGGTTTTACTGTATACAAAACTGTACTCCGTGATGCGACAACAAAATATCATAACAAGATGAATTACGATCAGTCATTGATACCGAAGACCACTGAATAACTAAATAAACAACAACAATGTCCAGCTGGCGAACAATGTCATTTATTTTACTACGACTTATAAATGTACTTGATAAGCTAATAAAGTTCAGAGCACAAATACGTCAATTCTCTACTTCAGGTTAGGGGTTGGCACCGCACACCGGTGCACCGGTCTGACAACCTCACAGTGCGGTGCACCGTGGCATAATTTGTAAACCATGAAACCTTACAAACTGAAATTTGTCACACTGATGTTGACGTTGACTAATATGAAGTTATCATCTGGTAAGATTGAATGCTGTTTGATCTTTTCAGATCAGTGTTTCTTTATGTTTTGTTAAGAGGCCTCAACAAAATTTCTGTGAAATGGCTTCCAAAACAGTCTTCATAAGTCTTATGAAGTGGCTTCAACTTCTTAATAGCTTTGATTTTATTAACTGTTGGTACTTTACTTGAATGTAAAACTTACAAGTATCGAACTTAAAAATTCACTGTATTAAGATAAATTATATTACAGTAAAACTTGTCTTGAGCAACACCTGTCTTGAACGACATCATGTCTTTTTACAACACTTTTCTTTGCATACAATGTTGTTAAAACAAGTTTAAATGACCCTGTCTTGGATGACACCTGCCTTTTATGACACTTTTTGGAGGGAAAAGTTCATTGTCCCTGAAGACAAGTTCTACTGTACTTTCTGTAATTATTGACTCATTGCTACTTCTTTGCAAAGTTTCAGACTAATATATATGTGTCAAGGTTTGCACCGGTGCACGGGTTTGAAACCTTACGGTGCACCGGTGCAGCAAAGAGGCAGCGGTGCCAAACCCTACTTCAGGTATCCAAGTGAACTCTTCATGTTTACCATCTTCTTTGGAGTGCAATATGAATTGTTCGATATTTAGGCACTGAGGGTAAACTAATATGGGACATTCATGTTATAATTGTAGTAAACTATATGAACCTAAATCGTGTTCCATCATTAACTCACCAGTACAGAGGTTGCGCGCTATATATGTATCTGATGTAATATCGCTGCAATAATTCATTCACATTTAAACCGAGAACGAACCCAACAACTGTTACTGACCAAAATGCTTTCGATAAAACTTTCTGACAGCCCGACAATTAAAAGGGCATTGGATAATTTGAAACATCTTGGACCTTGGCAAGAAGTGGTAAGTGTAAGAGTTCATGAGTATGCGACGCTCTCTAATTTATCATTTATCGAGTTGAATATTGTAGATAGACAAAGCAGTCCTAGTAATTAACAGAATCGAAAAAATAACCATTGAGTAACAGCGGAGGGGCAGAAAAGTTAGGGTAGAACGGTGGACACACGAGTTATGAAATTTAAACACTAATGGCTTAGTTATCAATTCAATATTTTCTTCTTAGAACAGGCATTGCATGGGACTCGAACCTATAACCTTTCCGAAACAGGATACCAGTGGCCCCATAAAAATGTAAAAAAAACCCAAAAACAAACAAAACACTACACCAACAATTACCATGTATATTTTACTTTCAGATGAGTAACGCCATTGTCACGTGCACGGTTATTGACAGCGGACACGAAATACGAATCAATCACGAAACAAATCCTACCGTGATGATCGCTGCACCCACGGAAAAAACATACAATGTGAGTGAAGTTTATAAGCAACTAAACGTGCCAATTTTTTATTCACAACAATTTTGCGCCAATCTTCAACACTCAGAACACTTATTGACGTTGATGCCTGAAATCTCTTTGAAACACTTTTTAATTAATGTCTCCCGGCCATGTTGAATCTGATTCGTCACATCGGTAACTTTATGATGAACCGGCACTTACCCATTACCCAACTGCCTCTAAAATTCTATAATGTACCGTACTTAGTCGAATAGAAGCACCAGGTACAATGACAAAATTTTGCGGGGTCTCTCTTTTCAAATCAAAGGACGAATTCTGCACATGAGGGTACTTGGATTGGTTCAGGATATTAACATTCTATGACATTTCTGTCACTCAAAAGTTTTCATACAAGATATTGAAAGCATGTGACAAAGTGCAACCGTCATTAAATGTCCATGTTGAAAAAAAATTATTCACTCCCAAAAACACTGGGTGCTTCTATTCGAGAGGGTGCTTCTATTGAAATAAATGCGGTAATTGAAATTACGGTATTTAAATTTTACTTTCATCTTAATAATGTATTGTTACTGCTATTTGTTTTCCAGAAATTTAAATCCGAACTCCTACAGTTTATAGTCGTACTTGCTTCCGAGAAAAAGGATCTGGAGTCTGTTCTGAGGGAACAAGATGATGTTTTACAGGCTGACCGCTGGACTCAATGTAAGATTGATTTAATTGAATTCACTTGAGGGAGATGCATTCCCAAGCAGTCTGAAACCCACTATTATTTGCTGCAGTGTAATTTCAGCACACCTACTTGCACCTTTCCGTAGATAACCTGACTGAAAACATAGTAAAGTGTGCAGGGTACCAGTTAGCGAAATCGTGTATTAGTATCTCCAGTTCGTTCATCTGGAGACTCTAATTGGCACAGTCTAAGTACAAACTTTATTTTTCTGTCTCAGAGGCTACATTGGTATTCCGATAAAATCTTACTGTCGTCATGTTCAAACCTGAACTGGTACAGAACCTGAAAACATTTTAGACCTTGTGCAGCAAATTAATTTGGCTACTGAAGAACTTTTGCCTTAACTGGCCCATCAAACTGACGTGTCAAACGAACACACGCAGCTGTAACAGGCTGTAACCATTTATAGTGTGATGAGGGTGGTCGCGCAGCAACTACACATCAAGTCCATCACCCCAAACTTTAAAATTGCAACCATTGACTATACATGTATTTTAATTTCAGTTTACACACCATTTGACGTGTACTCTATGGTGCAAGCCGTTGCGGAGAAGAAAGGGCTGACGATATCTGATTCGTCTTACAATGTGATCTTCCCCTACGTCCACAAGGATGACATTCCAAGCTTGTGAGTTGCTACATACGAGTACACATAAAGATATACATTTAAATGTAAATGTACGCTTAATTTATCAGGCGATGTAAATGGCCAATTCACCAATAGGCCTTTTCTTTCGTCAAATGTCAGGATTCCATGTCAAGCACCTAAAATAAAATGCGCTTCATACAGTTCTGTTTTTGAACGGAACACCCTGAGTATATCTGGGCAAATCCGTAAACGGAATTCTCACTGCTGAACAAAAACGTTAACTAAATTCTACTTAATTTTTAGGCCACTTCCCAATGGATATAAACATGATAGCCTCCAAATTACTGACATAGGCCAAGTAGCAAAGCACTGGCCGGATTACCCATTTGAAGAGAAGTCATACGAATACATCTGTAATATGTCTCAACACTTTCCTTCGGTAGCCGTGAGAAATGCGGAGAACAAGTTGGTAGCCTGGGCTTTCAGACACTTTCACGGAACAGTAGGTAATTTGTATGTCATGGAAAGTGAGAGAGGTAAGGGCCTGGGAACCTACGTTCTCAGTCAGATGGCTGCAAAGTTAACCGAACGTTCTGATTCAGGGTATACCTACAGTAATTTTGTGCCAGACAATGTGTTATCTCTTGCAACACATAAGAGATGTTCTTACAAGATACCTGATCAAACCTTGAGGACGTTATACATCCAGAAACAGAAATAAAACTAAAACAATGAATCACATTGTAGAATTTTTTCGAAAATCCTATAAATAAGTAAACATTTGTTACATATTTACTGTAACAGGCTTGATAAATTTGTCTTTTTTCGTCTTACTTTATGAGATCAAACATTTGCATTATGCTGTAAATTGCTAAAATAAAAGCACGAACATCTTTATATCTCCGTACAAGAGAAGTATTTGATCAAGTTATATTGTAGTACTCACCATGCATGTCTTTCTTTCTTGGAGACTTGAACTCACAATCTAGACATGTAAATATTTTTCCCTTCCCATGTACTTTTAGTTGGTGTATCTACAATTATACATGTATTTACTTTTTTAAATGCAAAGTTAATGTGGACGATGTTCAAAAGTTATATTGCAAAGTACAGTAAAGTCTGCGTGGAGAGAAAGGTCGAATTGCGAGGAAATTCTTTCGCTTGAGAGAATCTTTCTCTTGAGACAGACCAAATGCAATGCATTTAATACAACAGGCTGCAAAGAATTCCTTTCCTAAGAGACAAACTTTCGCATCACGGGCTTTCCTTTCAAGCAGTCTTTACTGTACATGTAGTTTTCTCACACAATATTCTGCTGTATTTATTCTGCAGTAATATCATTAAATTTTGCATACGAACGGTAGATGAATAAATAAATTAAACAAGCATGCATTCGATCTGCATTTTGTACCTGTAAGGACATTGCTTGACAGAAGACCTGTCCACAATCATTGCACAACACCCTTTTACGTTGCCCATCTGGAGTTGACAGTTTACCATGACTTCTGTTCATGTGATTCTTTAGTGACCTAAATGACGGTTACATTAAAACGGAGTTTATCGTTAGACTTCAAATACGTTTTGTCTGCTTATCGCCTTTGCCATCTCATCTAATTTTAGCTAATGTAACTCTGCACTTCGTTTTACAATTTTAATACACTTTTTAATTTACCCGTGTGAATGCATCAATACACTTACTGGTATGAGAAGTTTGCCAGCTGACACAGTGGACACAGGATGTGTGGTTTACCTATGTTGTGATATTTATACATGTGCGATTGTAATATTTCTAAACGCTTGTTCTTGTAGTGGCATCCTTCTGCTAAACACATGTACTGATTATTCAGACGTTCAATCTGCAGTAAGTATGGTCAAACAACAGGTTATTCGTTTTCATCACGATCTGTCACACAGCTAAACCTCTTTTTTGTACTGCTAAACACTCTTAGGTACAAACTGATCTCGTCAAAAATTGAAAGAAGTGGTTGTGTGCTGGTTCCAGATTAGGAACTGCGACGGTTGCCACCAAAAAAATTAAAACAAAATGGAAATACGAGCAGCCAATGGAACATCATTTAATACACGTGAGATCATATACTGAGGAAACAGCAACATAGGTACTGCATTTATACCTTTTTAATTACGGCTAAATTACAGGCAACAGCTTCTGGTTCCGGAATAACAGTGGTTACATCGAAGTTACCCGTAGATTTTACTGTTTTGGATGCACCTTCACACACCTACAGGAATGTTTAACCCGATAAATTAACTAAGAATGTCTTTCAGCTGAGAAATTGTTACCTGCTGTATTCTGAGAAAGATGGAAAACGTACATATTGAGGCAAATTTTGATCAGAATCACCATATATCGAACGGTCAATATGCTGCTATTGTAACCGTTACACTCTAAAATAAGGAAAATGTAAAAACTTACATCACTATTTTCTGCAGTAAAATCAATTCCGAGGTAACTTGATGATTTCTTCTTTACACGTTTTACCTTTGGTGATCTACCTCTTCTCTTCTTTGTACCAGATCCAATATCTGATAACAATGTTTCAACCTCTTTGTCTCCTGAGGTATAACTTTCCTTATTTGTTGACTGATGAGTCACAGCATCAGAACATCGCCGTCTCAGTCTGGTTTTACCTAATGACTTGGATTCACGTTCACAGTCGACTTCTGCAATTGTTTCTTCAGGGCAATCGTGATCTTCATCACTTTCCACAGTTTGTAAGGCTGTTTTAACACATCTTCTGTTCATTTTATCCAAACCATAATCCGGAAAGAATTCTAATTTCACTTTTTGAACCCCCGATTCACTGACTAAAGCTTTGTGGTCCTCAAGCATTGGGGTATCTTGCACAGACACATTATTGCCATTATCCTTATCACAGATTTGCAGCTTTGTACTTGAGCACTTGATACTCAAGTATTTTAAATCTCGGTGGCACATAAAATTCAAGTGAGCAAGCTTATTTATTTGTAAAAGTTTAGCACCGTTCTGTATTTTTTTAAAGTCTTTTTCGTTTTGAGGCATTTGTCCATAAACAAATTCTACTATTGCCTGAAACGGAAAACAATGTATCAATTATTGTGTGGAAAAATATCTCAATATTGAATCTTAAAATTCAGAAACTAAATGTTAGCAAGTCAAGCAATATTTCATACCTGTAGAGTATCTGACACAACATCAGGCATAAAAATCCTTTCAGGGTCATTTGACATTCTTTTCTTTTTCCCACTGTCTCTACACAACTGCTTATAAACGACCTACAAAATAAACGTACACATCTAAATTTGTCAACATAATTAAATGTCATTCCTTATATCTACTCATAACGTAAGTTTCATGATGATGGCATATCCTTATTCATTTAGCAGTCTTCAAATCCCGACACATAATGTCGACAGAAAACTTGTACACACCTCAGAAACTGCTGCCATAACAACTGAATGAACTGGAAAGGCGACATTATCAGCGGAGATCAACACCAGATCACAGAGATACGATGAAAGTCGAAGCCGATCCAAACACTTCCACATCTGGTTCCAATAACATGATGTAATTTCCCGAGTTTCAGCTCTATTTGTGTCTTCCTCCATCTTTGATTTTCTGCAAATTACAATGAGGAAGTTTCGTGCAGATGCAAAAATCTGCTTGAAGAAAATCCTTGAACTGCTGTCAAAGGAAATCATTTGAATGACGGAAAGCATTTTAACGTGACAGCCTTCGACAGCAATTGATATTTGTTACTGGAGACTTAGTATTGCATTTAAATTAAACGGATAAGTGTATTAATGATGAACATTCATTATTCATGATGAATATCATTGTAAATATGACAGAATCCTCACTATCCTTTGATATCTAAAAGTTAAGTTCATTAAACTTAATGTCATTTGTAATGAGTCGCGGCCTGCTATAAGTAGAAAACACGCTACATCAAGTGTAAGAACTTTATCTTCACCCATGCTTAGTATCTAACAGGTACAAATCCTAAATGTCACCCAAGGTACCTGACATTTATGCACATAAACCCATTAATATTGGTCCATACTTGCTTAACGCACATATTATCGCCCAATAAAAATGAGTTAACTCAGCCTCATATTGTGTCATTTACAATAATGCCGCATTTTACAAAATGTTTATATTTCTTAAAAGGTAAACAACCCTGAAACTATGTCTTGGATTCCTTTTAAAAGGTAGAATTTAAAGAAATTTTTACTTTAAACTATTTATAATGTCTTCACCTGGTACCCGCTATACTTTTGAAGTTTCATGTAAATACGATGACGCTTTGACTTTGTGCGTAAAAACTATCGTACACGTCCCTCGACCAGCTCCACCAGACGAATGTCCATATTTAGCCTTCCTCGGCATATTTATTTCACTGTATGAATACATGTAGATGGAATTCGTGTGAGCAGAGCAAGCGAGCAATGGCATGGAGTTTTTATAAACAAATATGCATTCTCCTGTATTTCTGGTGATCTTTTATGTTGAATTTCTCTGAATTTTGTTGGTAATTTTTGGCAATTATTTTTCATATTTCAAAGTTGCTTTTAGCTTTTTACCTGAAGGAATTGATTTTCATTTATTATTCTGGGTTAAATATTATATTAACATGTGCAATGAGATAGACTGAAAAATTGATTCTAAAACTATATGTGGCATGATCAACACATTTTTATGTGCAATAATAATAACAGTTTAGGGGGGTACATAATGTTGAATCTGTGGAAAATAATCAATAAAAGAGTAGAAAGAACATAGCATAATTATAGGATATGCTGAGCAAAGTGAGGCTAGAAAAATTTTGGAGACATGATAATGAAATTGGTGCCAAGCACAGCATGGCTGGAAAATTTTTGAAAAAAAAATTCTAAAATGTTGTGCTGAGCAAAGTGAGGCTGAAAAATTTGACAAATTACAGTCTAATTTTAGTGTCTTGAGGTGCTGGGGCCCCAAAGTTTGGTTCCCCTGGATCTGCTACTGAAACATGCAGTTCAATGAAATGCAGTCAAAAATCATAAACCATTGTTAACTGTCAGACATCATTCCGGCAGTATATTTGTATATTTTGTGACGAATGCTTGTCGGTTGCAATGCACTAGACAAAGAGGACTAGCAAACAGTGATTTGAAGATGTAATTGTTGGTTTATTGAGAATAGCTCACTGGAAATGATAGCAGTTATAATGATCTGGTAGTAAAACATCAATCTGGGAGTAAAATCCTATAACAACATGAAATTAGCAATGTTATAGTAGACAGTCATTCTGCAGAGTTACTAAATGCATGTAAATCAATTATGCCACTGTTGTACAGTTACTAGATATATTCTACTGTGTGGTTACTTGTGTTATTACACTAATTGTTTACTAATAAGGATAACTGGATGATATACAATTACTTGAGGCAACTAGAAAATAGATATATGTTGATGTGATCCCTCTGATTACTGAATTCCTTCTGGATGCGCTGGTCATGCGTGCTCTATTTTATATGGCTTTTGGGTGATGTCACGCACGTGCTGCGTGTAACATGTCATTTCCAGGCATCATTAGTTGGCGCCATGTGGCGGGAAGCATTAACCAAGCTATATCGTGACTTTTAATACTCAGTATTTATTTGATTATTACATTAACTATCATATGCTTTTTGGTGGAAATAAATCCAAAACAGGGAATAAATCCGGAGCCGATTCCCCCTGGTTCGGAAAAATACAAATTTAACGTGCTTTGTAAAATAAAAAATAAACTGGCCATAAATATTAATAAACTTATTATTTTTCTCAATTGAGTTGTGACGGATTATGTCCGATGCTACTATTTTGCTACGCACTTTTTTTTAATGCCAATTTCAAAGTGTGGCATGAAATGTAATCAAATCAGTATAATAAACAAAATTCTTATTTCTTATCTTATCTTATCTTAATCCAAAAAATTAAAGTAAAAAAGCCTTACTCTAAAATTAAAAATTGAAAAGTAATCATCTATTTCTTATTTTCATATAAATTTAGCAAACAGAAATTTATGGTGTAAAATTGAAAATACTATGAAATAATTATTTCATTAAAAAACAAATTTAGCAAGATTTAGGTAAATGGGGAAAATATGTTTAACTAAAGATACGGATTTCCAACATCGGGACCTTACACGGTATCAGTAAATCACAGCCTCACCATGCAGACCAAGGTCAGGCCCGGCGAACTATGTGAATGATGTGAGGGATGGGTGTGTGTTGTAATATCGTTCATTAATTTCCAATAATTCGGGAACTCTTTCATTTCAATATTTGAGTAATTTGAATATGCACGCTCACTCCCCTGTGCAGCAACTAAGTCATTGTAATGAATACTAGGTGGAACCCGTGCTTCACACGGTTATGGCATGCCAGCATCTGCCCTGGGGGAATAACTTACAATTTAAATCCACAAATATTGCCCATAAAATTAATGCATCCAAACTTTGAAGAGTAATAT
>JBCAUI010006084.1:0-10183 GCA_038406195.1 Haplosyllis anthogorgicola
ACTGACTGTCAAACCAACCTCTTTGAAAGAGAAATATGTCCACATAAGACACATGTCATTGTAAACATACTGCTATCGGTACTTATTTTTTATGATTTTTTTCTCTGCAGTAGTCATTTCTCACAAAAGCTCACAAGAAAATATCCAAAATGGGCAATATTGAAAGGTTTAATAAGGAAGCAATGTGACTGCAAGTATCTTGCAAGTGAATAAATCAATTAAACATTTTAAAGTGCTCTAAACTAATATTATACTCATTTTGGTAAGCTGCCAATGCGTTTTATGAACAAAAAACATAACACGATTTCCATTGTCCCTGAAAGGTGTGAACTGGACCAAACTACAGATAAGTGTCTTGTCAGTTTTTATCAGCATGCAAATGTAATAATTGCAGAAGGCCTTTATTTAGTTAAAATGTTATTGTATACGCCAAATATAGTTGACTTGTAAAAGAGAGATTCAATTTCTTGTTTGGGGAACAATCAGATACAGAAACATGATAAATGACATGACTTTGAGAGACAAGTTTATGAAAGTTTCAAGATTTTGCAAACGGTGGAACAAGACATGTTGAATAAAATTTCCTATATTTAGGTATGTCCATTTTGGCATGTTCTCAAAATAACACTATGGATTTCAGACGGTGTAGATTTCTAATAATTCTGAAACTGAATTCCCAGTGGTTTCAGTAATGAACCGTTTGTTTGCTTCATGTTTTCATTTTCATGAGTTCATGTAGAACGACAATATACTGTCATAAATAAGATCAGTGCCTTGTGTTGAAATGGTTTAAAAATTAATTTGGCAATGCAAAAAACTGAAGATAAGCGATAAGCTATTTGAGTGTCAGGAAATGTTATTGGTTTCGAGATGCTTACACATGTCTAAAGACTATTTTGCTGGGGACATGTATTTACAGAGAAAAAGTGATTTTGGTAAAAAGAAAGTAGACGCTCACTGAGAAAAATAAAGAAGCCAAAACCTTAAGTCTGATATACATGTATAATTGTCAGTACGCAAAAATCGTATCAGAACTTTAAAACGGTACCTGATGGGAACTCCCCTACAACCTTATGTACACAATTGATATGATTTTTGTTTAATGTACCCAAAGCTGGAAGTGTGTATTGTAATGCTACAAAACTACTATCGTATGTAATGAAACCAGATGACGATTGCTGACAAAAAGAGTTACTAAACGTTCAATTTTCTCTCAATTCAAATTATCTATCAGGGATAAATTGTTCAGATTTACAGTGCTTGAGATTATGGACCGTTGGTTATGCATATATCTCAAACTTAAATCTCTAAGAATATAGTCTGTTTGCACACCTTTTGGAAACTTTTAGAAATATAAGAGGCAAGATAAAATCCATTATCCTTGATGTGTATAATTTTATGTTTTTTCTCGAAACCGTGATCAAGATTAAGTATGTCATTTACCAGAATATGTCTCATTCGTCAATTTTTGGCAAGATGTATATCTTCAATATTACGAGGTGCAATTAAATTGATCCCCTCTTAGAAGTAAACAAAAATCGCGTTCTTATCTTTTCCGAGATTGTAACGATTCTGACAATTGTAGATGTGAAATTATTTGTCTAAATTTAAAATTGAAAGGTATCGATGGAAAATGCATTTTTTTAAACGTTTGTCTTAGTTTACCTTTCCAACCTTTCATGGTTTTACTCAATATTATCCAAAATGAGATAAATGATCTTAAAAACTGGTAACAACATTGATATTCTAGAAAATATACAACAAAAGGAATCCTACGTCGAAGGAACAACAGTACTCTGTAAAGGTCTGGGTATGCAAGTAACTTTGCTGTGGAATTTTCAGTGAAACAGAGAAAAGAGTCACGTACACGTTTAGCGATCCTGTGCAACCATTGCCAATACATTTTTGCAAGAAAGAGGCAAGTGTTGTAACAACACAAATATAGGTAGCCTGAAATTTGTATTTTCTTTCGCTGACAATTGTTAAAAGTTTGATACATGTATATAGACCCTATTGTTTTTTTTTCAATTTGGTCCACTTGATATGGAATGAGATATTACTGCAACAGTCATCTATGACGCTCTTGGTTTGGTTTTCAACTTTGGCGACTCCAGTACACAAAAGCCGTATCAGAACTTTAAAACGAAACCTTATGAGAGCTTCTTTTATGTAAACAATTGATGCGACTTTTGTGTAATGAATGCATGTATTTGTCAATAGGATAAATTTTGTTAACACAAGATTTTCGCATATTTCAATTGCATCATAGTTAGGTTTAACCTAAAGCTAATTAACAAAGACACACAGGATTGGATTCAGGATAACTCGTTGTTGCTCCAAAAGTAACAGCTGCATTCATAAGGATGGAGTATTTCTTTACCACTAGAATGATATGAAAAATGTATTGCACATTTTACCCTGGAAAAAAATTTGATTATTGCCAAATGAAATTCACTCTCCAGATCGTGAAATTATTATTAAAAGTTAACGTTCAAATTTCAATAACTCAGCATGAAATTTTCAACTGACTTTCATGCTGAGTTATTGAAATTCGGACGTTAACTTTCAATAGTAATTTCACGATCTGTTGCAGCCCTGACCTTAGAAAATGTCTAACTTTGCGGCAAGATCAGATGTAAGGTTCCATTGTTTCAGTATATTTGACTTAAATTCTTTGAAGTATCTATCCGTATGTTGTAATTTGTACGTGAGTTCGTTCTGTCAATATGTGGGTCACTGTTCATACACCCTTATTCTTAGCATAGAACTCTAGAAGATTTTGACACAGTTTCCATAAAGAGGTTTACATGGAGATAATGTGGAGTCAATCGAAAAAGGATAAGAGTAAAATGTGATCTGAAGGTGGTGTGGTGGAGGTATATTAAGTTTGAGCTATCAATGCGGCCATCAGATCATTTAAGCTACAATCAAGTATATCATATTTTGTAAATGCAAAAAAAACATTGGTAGTGCACGTCACATTTAATCAACTTTATTTTAAGATCTCATTAAATTAATAAGTATCTGTGACAGAATTATCTTAAATTCCAGGATGTAAATCTTGGCCAATGTAAAAAATATCTGCGTTGTCACATGGCAAGCGGGTAATATTGCAGATTAAAGTTTGATTTTTATTGGCTGAATTGGATCACATGATCTAAAGAAGGAATGTAACCCCTACGGCTGAACTAAGTGAACAGGAATTCATCGATAGTTTGACTCAGATCTCTTAAGACAAAGGAGAGAGAGACAGGCCACGACCTCTATATTTGAAAAGAATTTTAAAGGGTTGTGTTCGGTTTCAAGTACATCAGATGTCTCTGCAGTCTGGGTCAAAGGACTTTGAAGAGGTCACAAGTGGATCTCATAATCTCAGAAGTATGAGATGTCCGAAAGGGATAAAAAAAGGCGGGAGTGGTCTCACATTGAAGGGCTTCCCAAAGAGTCCCGGGGACGTTCTCATGCTGCATTGTAACTGTCAGAATCATTGTGAAATATGCTTCTTACTGCAAAAAGAGTGCTGAAATTCTCTCATTTAATCTTTTCATGACTTGCTTGTGACGTCGGTTAATTCAGATCATGACATTACTATCAATACCCTCAACAATTGAATTGAATGAGCTCAGCATGAGACTTTTAACAGTAATTTCATGACCTGGGAAGACAAAATATTAAGCCCTGTGATTGTACAGCATTGATACATACATAGGATGATCACTTTCAGATAAAGAAATTATTATGCACGACTTGCACCTTGCTTGTCTTAGTCACGACATAATGGTAAAAACGTTTTTTTAAACGTTTTTAAACGATCGATATGCTTTGGACCTTTCTTCTATAATCATTTACGACGGATCATAAGTATTTGCCACCAGTCTCCCTTGACTATCATGGTTAAGAATTGTACGAATTGTATGCTGATCATGTTGTAGTTGTAAATATGCTCATAGCCGGTGGTGTGTTTTTCACTGAAATACACAAGATCAGGTTATAATATAAAATATTGTTCCTGACTGTGGCTTATTCTGATCGTTAAAAGACGCCCTACTCTTTGAGAATAGGGGTCAGCAAAGGCTTAATAACACAGTGTTTAGTTCATCTGTCCCCTAAACTGTCCAGAACTTTTCTTGGTCTGCCCAGCTACAACATGAAAGTGCACTTAGCAATCGTTTTACTAACTTGATCATATTAATATACAACACTCTATTTTAATGAAATTGCTTAATATCGTGGATATGAACCTACTTGAAGCTAAAAATTTAACTATCCCTTCTGCGTTATCAATAGAAGAGATATCTCGATGCCATTCTTTTTGGGAACAACTGAAGTTTACCTTATTTCTTATTAACTATCAATAAAAGTATATATATGTTGACAATTGAAAAACAATGTACATGTATATACTTTAAGTTTGAAAACTAATTTCGACATAAGGAGTCCTAAAGACTGCTTTAGACATGAAAACTGATTGGGGCAGAAAAAAAGAAATGTTTGAATTAAGCTGATGGCTTTTTTATGATTAAATGTTGTATAGATCTTGCTATGAGCAAACTTGTTAATTAGATATTATGTTTCTGATGTGCGTGTTCCTCAACAATGAATGTCAGTAAGTAAAGGTAAGAAGTAGGAGAATCCAGTATATATTACACGTTATTCATTCAGAAGGACTGGACATGATAACAAAATAAGGCCCAATTTACTATTTAATTGACCTTAATAATAATACTTGTGTAGGTATGTATTTCCTGAAAGGAATACACGTTTTAATCGATGTAGACATGATTACAAGTAATGTCATACAACTAGTGACAACTAGTGACCAGTCCATCTAGTGTCAAAAAGACAACTAGATCAAGGTCCATATTTGCAACAATTTAGGTACCATTGGATTTAAGAACAGATTCTGCTTTTGAAGGAAGAAGAAAGACATACATCAGTCTGCTAACACTGAAAATTCAATTTATGTTGTTTTTCCAGCGAATGACCGTTGTTCTCAAAACAGATCTCTGAAGGAAACAAAAATGTTATACATCAATTGAGACTAATAATTTACTTTTGGTGGTACAAGGTGCCCTGCAGCTCTCATGGTTTCCGTCAATTCACGTCTTTGAGGTAAGGTAGAATCATTTATATTCTGCATTGTCAATTGGTATTAATTTTCAAAGAAACAGCGAACTGCGCAACTGAAATAAAATCTCTCCCCTTGTAAATCTATCCGATTTGAAACAATAAAGTTTCACGCAATGCTTTTTCTCATGTTAATATCAATACATGGAATTTCTTTGCTCCGAAAGCGTCCAAATTTAAAACAATCAAGACATTACACGATATCTTTGGTAACATATGTGCCGACAACAACCAACGGACGATGTCTCAACATATTTAATTGTTGAGAAGTGTATTCTATTAACTTTCTATTAACTTTAAACATTGCAATGGAATGCAATAGTAGATCGTCGAGAGCAGTTAGTTACAGAAAAAAGAAATTTCCTTCATGTCTTATCATTTTTGAAACAAAAGAAGGTTTCGTTCCAATAAAGGATAAATCATATTGTTCAAAAATGAAATGTAAATTTTCTGTTGAAAGTACAATGAGTCAAAAATCATCTTTAAGTAATTAAACAGTTTCGTGTAAAAGTGGAATAAAATTAACGCTGGTCAACTGATCATGTGCTGTTAGCGCTTTTCATACATGTGTCCTTCTGTAAGAATGTCTTCAATTGTTTATTCTGGTTTGGTCATCAGAAGTAAAGGTATTTAGTGTTAGAAGATTAGCTTTACTGTTGGGGCTTTGCAGTTGAATCAATAAATTGTTGCGCAGAAAAGGAGAAATAATGGCTCAATACATTACAATTTGAAATTTTCTTGAAAACATCATTGAAGACAAACATTATAATTTCACATGTGATGGTTGACGAGAATTTACCTGTGCTTTCTCTAACATAGCCCTTTGCCATGTCAAATCCGCTTACACTGTTTTAGTCACATAGAAAACTATTGAAAACATGTCATGAATAATAGGGCGCTAAGTTTTAATTGGGAATTGTGAGATAATGTCCATGTAATTCTAAAAGTGCTCTCATTCAGTTTTAATTTCATTCAGGAACCCTTTCTCTTCACTCGTTTATTACATTCTGGTATGTTAACAAAGGGGAGTATAAGATTAGATTATTCACATCAATAAAAGAACAACTGGAGATAAATTTGGTCCATAGTTTAGTTTGAAATGAGTACTTATAATAATTTCACTAGAATTCTCCTATCAGTTTGGAATAATAGCAATTCTTTTGTCATCTTTTGTTTCGTACGTTTCTAAACTCTTAAGAATGTCATGTTTTGAGCCAAAGTAGAGAGACTAGGCAAATTCGTAAGGCAAATTCTTGATTTTATAGAAAAGCCACTGAATAGTGTACGAAAGGTTTAGAAACTTTTCAGCAAAATAGTATTTACCCAACATTTGTTATCAAGTCTCCAAAATAAATCAGGAAAATTCAATTCGATACGGAACAATGTAATTTCTCATGATATTTCTGAGCACCTCAAATACCTGGGGTACAATTCGTTTGTTCCCAATGCGACAATATCAATATAACCGTCCCGAATTTGAGTAATTGTCTTAGCCTGTATATTATAAAGTGCATATAAAATCAAATGTTAAACGTCATGCCATTTTTTTAGTGGGGCATGTGTTGTACACACGGAATCTGATTGGTTGAAATGGATCACGTGGGTTGACAATTTATAAATGTCATGATAATAAACATCGTTATCAAGAAGCTTGTTTAATCAAGGAAATATGTAGATTTTATCATCAAACAAGAAACTGTAAGATTTTGACTTCTCTCGGACTGGGAATGCTTATAATAATTTTAAAGTTAGTAAGCACGAATGAGGTAAGACTTCTTTTCCTGAAGGCAGTGGCCATATTGGCTATTGCTATATAAAGACTAGGAAAAATGTATCATTGCGAGATTCATTAACACATTTAATTATTGCATCTTACTCCGCTAGAAAATTCAATCAGTTAAAGTAATATTTTGATATGTTTAGATGCATCGACTAGATTCGTCAAGGCTAATTAAGGATTAAACTATGTTATTTTGAAAAGGTATGATCCTTTTTGTGGACCATTTTAGAACTCGTATCTTTTAGAAGAATGAACGCACAGTTTGCTTCCGAGTGGCTAACAGCGGTAAATTCCAACTATAAAAGTACAAATTACAAATTACATACAATATTGGTTTCCTTTACTTGGCACCGACTGCAATCCATGTAGATCTAGCGAGACGAAAAAGACTTGCCTTTTTGAGAAATATCCTCTGGTAACAATTTCGATCTATTTCTTTATGACCACGGGAAAGATTGTTTTGGATTCAGCACGATAGAAAGTACAGTAGATCCTGAAACTATTAAAAGTCGGTTAAAACAATGGCATTTCACGATGAGCTTAACTTTTGATAGCAATTTCAAGATCTGAAATAAAGTAATTAATGGAAAAGTTTCCATTTCGTTTCGCCCCCTCCTGCGTCCAACATTCAGGAAAAGGATGGGAAACTCTTAGCGACATACATGCAAATACATTGAATAACAATTATCTCCAAGAAGTAAATTTCAAACTATCTCTGAGATGATCCTATGTATAATAAATAGGGGTCGCACGGGTACGCTTTTGCTATCCCGGAGCTTCGACAGCCACTATTCCACCCGGGGTATGGGTACCCGTAATGTTTAATTAATTGCTGTTCCTTGTCAAAAAAAGGCTGATCATAACATAGAAAAAAGTCTTTTGTAGTGTTACCTTACCTGGATGTCAAAAGTTTGAGAAATGAGATGTTGACCGCAAATAAGTTTGTATTTGAAATTGAAAGGATTTCTTTATTCTGCACTAAATTATGTTTTTGTGGTGAATTTATCTCCAAACACTGAATTTTGATAAATTTAAATATGTCTGGTTATATTATGTTTGACCTGAAAGATAGGTGATGGGTAACGGGTGGAAATTCAGTGTATCGGGTACCCGCTAGATTTTAGTATCCGCGAATGCTCCGGTACCCGATGAGACCCCTAATAATAAATAGCGAAACATAAACCTAAGGCTTCTTTTGCTTTGGTATGAGTTATTGGAGGATTTAGCTGCAACAGAGGGAACGTGCCCCACCCCATGCGCTCCTCATAAACTAAGTAGCCAACGCCTTTTACCACGTAAGCGCACCTCGTGTGTCTCCCTGTACAAGAAATTCTAGAGTAACTTTTTGTATAGTCCACGCATGAATACTCATATTTGTACAATACTATGCTTGTCGACTTCGATGCAATATAATTCAAAGAAGTATTCTGGCTTTCGATGATAAGTAGGTCAGCATTGTTTAGCTTGACGTTGTAACTAGATTGGAACAGATTCAAGTAGCACTGTTGTTTTTTTTGGTAGATGACATATTACAGGGGATTGAAATCTGTTTAATAAGAACAAGACGTTAAAGACTAAGACATAAGACACGTGAGAAATAGCCGAAGCTACAAGTGTCTGAAATTATTAAAGTTTTCAGAGCTTCGTAAGATTAAACAGATCTGTTTAAGAAAACGAAGTTATCATGATATAATGAAACGTATACAGCATTCTGCTACAAAATATAGTCTAACAGTTTCTAAATCTGAGTTCATTTTTACGACAACAGATTTTTATGCTGTGCCTTTTTGTTCCAAAAATGAAGAAAGATCTGCCGGACTGTAATCTGGATAAATTTTTAACAGGTCTTTAAGTACATATAAACGAAGAAGAAGTAAGGATGTAAGAAGATTATTTGCAACAACATTTCAGGAATAACATCAGCAATTGAAGGGTAGAGAGTTTTTAATACCGTTTTTCGCCAATTATTGTCAATGGCAATTTATGAAAGTGAAGAAATACTTTTTTCTAAATATTAACGCATTAATATAATTAAAAGGACTAGAAATGGCACATTTTAAAAATACATAAACAGAGTGAAGCTGGGAAGGTATTACTGACACTAAAGAAAAATATTATCTAACAATTTTAGTTGACACCAAGATTCTTCCTCTAAAGGTTTTTTCATCGCGCATGCGTCGATAGACTTCTGTGATGGGTAACCTAAAACGTCCATGAGCTCAAAAAAAAGCACCGGAAACCTGTCAGATGGGAAAGGTCAGGGTGCATGGCTGTGGACTCTGTTCAAACTTGTTCATTCCAGCGATAGACTCTTTAGCCGTTAGGATAATTCTCGTTGCACAACGTGAATGCATACATGTATGTGTTACAGCATAAATTTTAGGATGTTTAAACTACATTTTTTACAGTGTAAGCATACCTATGAATATATTTCACCTTGTCTATTATATAAATACATGTGTAAAGGTAGGAAACTTTAATTACCGTGATTAAACACTGTCTACTTGAAAATCAAAAGTGATCCTAAGCCACAAAGAAAGTCTAGTTGTCTAAATATGATATCCTAATATTCTTATTTGCACTCGGACCTCTAATTCTAGTGTGGCTACCTTCGCTCCACTTGGACAACAATTAACGCCTTATTTTATTTTATACATGTATGTATATATTTGTCACACTTTAGTTTCAGATTCTTTTTGATGAATAATTTTGAGACTGCAGTTTTTTTGGCAGGATGAAAATGATGTGAGTTTTGAACACATGTATTCTGTGTTTTATTGTGCCATATTTGTACAATGTGGAATTCCTTTATTTTCGGATATTTCAACGGTGACAGAAACTTCAGGGGCTGAGATATTGTTCTCTTAATCAACCTTTGCCATTTTCACGTCTATGTAACTCACTAGAAACAGTTTCTTAAAGTGTGCTTTAAAGTTTCGCTGGATTGAATTAAATTAACCGTGACGAATTGTATTCAGTGCCTTAATAGTCTTTTGTGTAAATCATAATGTTCAAATTTTATGTTTAAAATGTTCAAAATTTTACACCAAATTTTCGTTAAAAGCAAATACAACTTTAAAGGGCAAGTTTTAGGAATTATCAAAGGACCATATGCAGGAATGGATTGACTATTTTGTTTGGCGAGATAATCTAGGTTTTCCTAATTCTTTCCCCTGCTAAATTAGGCAGATTTGGCAAGGAATTTATACTATTTTCAGTAAAATAACCAATAGTGGTCCATGACTAATTTCAGTTTAGGACTGAATGTAGGCTTTT
>JBCAUI010006095.1:0-10183 GCA_038406195.1 Haplosyllis anthogorgicola
TGCGGATCCTGAGGGGATCCTGCTTAACTACAACAGATAATATTTTAATGTACGAACGGTAAATGGGACCGTTCATTATCATTGTAATTACTAAAAGCTTTTATGCACTTGACCTTACGGAAACTACATGTCCTTTCTCAAGTATAATCGAACAATTCTTGTGACCACTCTTTTTCCTATTTCATAATGGAAACATGCTAAGGATTTCCCTCTTTTTTGGAGCTGTAAATTCTGTATTCCGCAAAGTATTCTGATCACTATGTGACTTCGAGTGCTATTAGTTGGGAAGTGTGTACGATGAAAAATAGAAAGCAATGTATTTGCAAATAATGTTACGTATAGCGACACATTAAATATGTAACAGCCATCAAGTTATGAATAAAAGTTTCATGTTGATCTGCACCTGGAGACTATCATCAAATAATAGGCCCCAAAGAGGAATGTGTAAGCTGCATTAGCTTGGCATACATGTACACTGTGCAAGCTCTGAAATGTACGGCAAACGCGCAGGTCTTTGTATGTTACTTATTTAACAAAAATTCACCATTAAATTTGCACACACAAACGGAGAAAAAAATTGCCTTCCACCCCATATTTCGATACATTTACATCAATATGAAAATATATTGTACACAGTACGTAAACAAGCAAAGTGTAATGTATGTTTTCCTTTCTTTTCAGGTATGTATTGTAGCTACATATTTAGCAATTGAAAGGCGAGATTGGAATGTGAGTATACATTTATATCACTTACACGCTGCAGCTGATTTATGACACATCTGGTAGAATGGTATAAATCAATGGAACTTGTGCCCAATAACTGAACGTCATACATGATTTAGGATTCCCACAATTCACGCGCTTTACAAAAACAGTAAATGACGTCAACGTTTAGTCGTGTCACTCGCCATAGTTGCTTTGTTAAATAACTTCAGATGGTGGAATTAGTAGTAATCTGGCACAAGTCTGGAGAAAATCAAACCCAAGAATTTGAATTTGGAATACCTACGGTTTTCCTTTTGAAGGTGTACATCACAGTTGGCTAAGCGTTAAAGCCTCGAGTTCTGACATAATAAAGTATGATTTTCGTTACTCAAAACTGATGTTGTGTTTTGTATATTTTACATTTTATCTTTGATGTATGGGAAAATTCTTTTAAACGTTTTCCATCCTGATGTTAAAATACTGTTATCTCATACACAATTCTTAATACTTTCATTGTGGATTACTTGGCCTTTTGAAGTTGATACGCTAGTGTCTTTAAGTATCGTTTTCACAACGAATGTAATAACACAGTCTGATTCTTAAATAGCAGGAGGTAAAATGGTTTATTGCCTTTTTCCTAAAAAGGTAAATATAAACATTAATGCCTTACATCTTAATTATACTTTGCCTTCACAGTCTGTATGTATCATTTATGAATCAGCCAAAAAGATACGCTTGATTGTCTGTTCTGTAATTGAAGATAAAGTACACTTAACAGCCGCATTTAGCAGCAGATGTGTAGGTGGAAGAAGGATAAATGATTCAATTGTAGCGATAAGTCGCTCAATCTTATGAACTTATGAAAGCTGGACCATGTTTTGTTTGCATGGATGCATGAGCACATTAAGTAATGTTGATTTTCTTCGGGAGACGGTGGACAAGGCTTGTCTCTGTGATAAAAGAGATCTACTGAGAGTCTGGCAATGAAATAGACATGAATCTGGTACTTCAGAAATCTGATAGTAATGTAAAGAGTTTATTCACATCTGAAATTGTGTCGGAGAAGATATTGCTGATCGGAATCAAATTATATCTCAGTATTTACATTATGTATTAATGTAGCATGTGAATTTCATGCCTTAAATGTGTATGATGATACTATATAGTTGATTAAACTTTCCAGCAATCAACATTAGTGTTTACAACATGGAATAATAACTGAGAAACTCAAAGGGGAGTAGTTATACGTGTACTTTGTTAATCTAACAAGGCATTTGCTTATTTGATAAACTCGGTGCTTTAGAAGGAAGCAATGAGATATCACATTCGGCAAATAGTGTTAGAGCCATTAGCTTTGCCAGAGTTGATTCCGGTTACAGCATCAAGAATTACATACTGTGTTTAAATTAGACTCCTGGGTCATATATCATTACTCCAACTTGCATCCGATGAGGTGGCTGCTTAGATTGCAGTGCCAAATAGGTTATGTTGAAAAGAGTTCATATGAAGTGTGTTCATTGATGGTTTTTAGTTTATCATAACCCATATATCAAATGTGCTCTGAACCTTGTGGCCTCTTCCAATTTGCACGCTTAGTTTATTGGTGCCAACTATTTTCTTTTGTCACCTAACAGGTTTGTGAATGTGACAACTAACAGGTTTCACAGCTTCATGAAAACTTTGATGCAATGTACGTTTCATGTGTAAGCCTCTCTTTTGAAATTGAATGACGAAACATCAAGAAACCTTGAAGTAAACATAAAATATACCCGACCTGTAAAAAGCGGTGTAACTCTTCTTTGGAATTAAAATTCAAAGTGCTATTATTTTCTGCATATTTCTTACAAAAGCGGCACATCTTTAGAATCACACATACAAAAATTACCTTTAACTTTTTATCAGATGTCAAATGACTTTCAGTTCGAGACTCTTGACACATTTTAATTTAAATTTCTCTGTATGTTGTTGCGTTACTTCACATCCTAAGTTTGCTCTGTATTCTTTTTGGAGTTTTTATCGTTGACATACCTGGACGCCTGGCATTATTAATAAATAGCTCATGAGCCAGAGAATGTTGAGACATACATCTTTAATGGATGTTTTTATACGACGGTATTGCAGTAGGAATGATCTCCCAAGAGCTGAATACACTCAAAGCTAAATCATGATCCTCCATTCACACCGCTTCCTCTAGTTCCCTATTGAGCACAATTTATCACTCATATTGTCATTCATACAAGAGGTGTTTCTGCCATAAAATATATACATGTGCGACTATGAGGTCTGATGCATATTGTTGAGCTTAAAGTTATTTTCGGACAGCAATTTAAATGTGCGTACACAAAAATAACACCAAATATAAATAACACCGGAATGAAGTGTCCTTCTTGTTACTTAGGAATGACGTCAAACCACAAATTACAAAGAATATCTGTGTAAGTCACAAATAAATAACTGTTAAGATCTTTCCAGCATAGATGGTTCACCATTCAAGGAATACATAAGGCTTTGCCTATCAATATAATTCCCGGAAAAATTCTTGACCCCTTTAGTCACTAATAATTCATAATGACAGCTTCTTGAGACAATGTCGTTAAGCAACTTCAGAGAAGGTAAAGATTTAAGCCGAGGAACGTGGCTGTTGTTGAGCCTGAAGAGCCTCAGGATACGCAGTGACAAATGGTATTTGTCGTAAAGTGTCCTGTGGGAGCCACTGATTGGCAAGATACGGTAAGACTGAAGTAAATGGGTGACTGGCATGTGAGCAAATGTGGGGCTACAGGTGGGCAGGTGGCTAGCTTAGCCCTATCTCTATCGACAAGGGCATGGAGTGGAGGCCAGGGAAATCAATGGTCAGGCCACAAAGATCCTTTCACAATTCTCTAAAGTAACTAAATTGTCACTGGGTACTCATGGTTTCAGTTCTTAATGAGAACGGACAGTTCCTGACTGGCACAATACTTTACCTAAATAGACTGATGGAATGTAAGCATCACTTACACACTTGACTGTTACTCAATATGTGGCCGTGATCACTCCATTAAGATGCCACTTGAGCATCCACAACACAAAAAACACCGATGTCATCTGAAGAAAGGGGCCGACGAGTAGATGACAAGGGTATTCTTGCTCAGAATCCAAGAGATTGCCAATTTGAGCAACTTTTTCTAGTAACTATAGCACAGTAAAGACAACAGAGAGGATACGCGGAATAGTCACAAACAAAAAAACTTCTGGACATTGTGTCTGCATAACACAATGTTTCTTCTAATAAATACTGGTATCAAGGGATTAAATGTCCATTCAATAAATATCAGCACTGCGTTTACACATGTACATCAGAGAGATGCACATCTGTGGATCCGCCTTTTACTGGAAGACAATGTTCTGACCTCCCATGTCTCGAGAGACTTCATACAAACAGATAAGTACCAAACGTAGTCCTTCAAGACGTTTATTGTTGAAACATGACTTATATGTTTTCTCATGGTCAGTACAGTCGTGTTATCCTAGTTTGTCATTGTCACTTGTAATTAGTTAGAATTCCTGTTAAAAATGGAAACAATGTGATTGAATGATGATGTTATATTTGGAAATGAGACAAGTAATTTAAAGCACGTTATTTTATGCCAGTAAAGCAGAATAAGACAATATCTTTTTTCAAAATGGAGTCAAATATGCACGGACTGCTGTGAACAATAAGATAAGTAAAAAAGAAGCAGCACCAAAATGACAAAAATAATATCTACCAAATGTATTAATGAAAGAATCAGCACCAAAAACTACAAAGAAAATAACAACCAAATGTATTAATAATGTTTCTTGCAAACAAAAACACTTAAAGTTATGCATTTGCAAATAAGACACGAATGTTTCAAGGAAATCACGCCGAAAGGTTAAAAATGGAAACAAGACCCAGGTTTTCATTATACCATGGGGAATTGGTTGGAAGTTAAATACAAGTGGGCGATAAAATAATACAAGTGGTAAGTGTTGCAAGGTTGACGCGCATGAGGTGACTGAAAGAGCAGAACACAGCAAGGTCCTCACACTGGCTTTCCTGGATAGCCTTCATTCCATTTGTATGGTTACTAAGCATGAAGTCATCTGGGATGTCCTGTATAAGGTTGAGTCCTGACATTGAAACAGTAATCTGTCAGCTTGTGATCAAACCTGTAGAATATTTTTTACAAAGTTAACATTTTTGAAAGCTTCACTTACACACGATTCAGTTTTGAAAGATTTTAAACGTTTTGAAGATTAACCTCTAAAGTTATAAAATACACTCATCCCCGGATATATCGATATCGCTTATATCAATATCCCGCTTATATCGATATTTTTCTCAGCGCCAAATTTCTTCCATTGACCCCAGTGATAATTGTTCAGCTTATATCAATATTCTTTCCCCGCTTATATTCATAGTTTTTTCAAAATTTACTTTTTGATGGGGTTGTCTGTAGTGTCTGTGCCCATAGTCATGCCTTGCCTGGGATCATCAGAAGTGACCAAAATTCCAGATTCAAATTTTCATTTTAGAAGGTTATGTTATATTTATGATGTGTAATCATAAAGTATGTCACATACACTTGTCAGAATATAACTCAACATATTAGGGTGGAATTTTTAATGAATGAAAAATATTGATACAGGGCTTGAGTTAGCGAAAAATCCAAGGTTACCTGCAGGGTTACTTACTGTGACCTAATTTTATAACTAGGTCATAATGACCTACTTAAAGTCAGTCATGGCCTAAGTTTGCCTGCACAGACCCACAGCTCTCATGACCTTGACCTACAACTATGACCTACTTATTGTACCCTTCTTTTGACACCAGGTCACAATGACCCACCTTCACCAAAAAGGCAGCAAATTCAAAATTTTCCCCCAAAAACAAATAAAATCATTTTCTTACATAATGAAAAAAATGTCAACATATCAACATTTATAATGTAAGTGCATGCTTACATGTTTCATGTGCAAAATTTTCTCAAAAAGTAGGTTGCATTCCAATAACCATTAGTGTGAGACTCTTTAGGTTTCCAAAATGCCATCAAAATTTAACAGATAATTTTTTTTTCCAAAAAATCCACACCAAATATGTTGAGTTATATTCTAACAAGTGTATGTGACATACCTTATAATTACACATCATAAATATGACATAACCTAAAATGAAAATTTGAATCTGGAATTTTGGTCACTTCTGATTATCCCAGGCAAGGCATGACTATGGGTGCAGACAATACAGACAACCCTAAAACATATTCCATCAAAAAGTAAATCTTGGGGAAAATATTTTATATCGATATTTTTTCTACTCTTCCCCGCTTATATCGATATCTTATATCGATACTTTTTTCTGCGCCAAAAATATCGATATAACTGAGGAGTTTGAAAAATTACAAGGCGAACTTGCCATGAGCTGCGTGGTCTCGACTGTGACTTATCAATAAATTTTCAACATTATAAACTATGTAGCTGAATCTGGGTCAATGTGTCAATATCCGTGAAATACGCCAGCATGCTGCTGATCGCAAAGTTATTCAAATTAGATTAATACATTGGTGTGGGATGCTCTTGATGGCTTTATCTTTCGTACACTGGGTCCAATGGATGTTGTTCCATCAGTCAGATTCAGTAGGGCAAATCCAAATGTAAGGAGAACCATAACCAAAGATAAAAAGCTGCAAGATGTTAGTCTGAGTAAATACGTATCCATTCTAACTTGAAGAGTTGCAAATTATTAAGGAGCAAGCCTTCTTATGGGAATACAAACCAATGCTCATCAACTTGCCAAACGAAAGAACATCCATGAGGATTTTCCCTTTTGCGTATAAAGATAAAATTATGGCTTACGTCACATTAATAATATCACATGTCTCTCGTTTGAAGGCAACTATTACATTTGAACATGCAGATAATTTGAATATCATGGATTAAGATATAAGGATTATAAAGATTTAAAATCCATCGTTATGGCAGTAAACGGGTCATGCAGTTGACCATGTTGGTCGTAATAAGGTCTTAGAAGTAACCGCAGACATAAACCAATAATTTGACACAACACTTGTGGACCTAAATATCCCGCTTCTTGTTCTACTTTCATACTGGAAACCCAGTTTACTCATACTGATTAATGTTATTCTGAATGAAGGTCCTTCCGGATCCTTGCTGCAAAGTAGACATCGCATATGGATATTTGGATATGTGGATATTATTCATACCCGCTTTAATGCAACTATTCAACATGCACGGAAGCTAAATATTTACTTCCATTCTAAGCGAATGATCACCATTCAAAATACCTGAGAAAGTCATACAAAGAAGTAAAATTTCTTCAATGGCTTTCAGTATGAAGATGATAAATAATTAAGTAGTCATAGTACGATCATATTCAATGAGAACGTGCAAGCTGATATGCACTTTTAGAACTGCGCGTATGCGTTTAGCAATAGTTAAAATAACACATAACAAATTTACAAAGTTGTATGTATATTTTATTACACAAATAATTTAAATTGCGGTATTAGTGATAGAGTACGGGATGTACAGATACATTAGTCTCTCTACAAGTACAGACGTGCTCACATATGGACATCAGAGATACACACGTCAATGTCCGTCATATCAAAAGCCAATCTGTCGACCTTACGTGTACAACATAATCATTGGAGACCCAACAAAAACAGATAAATCGACATCAATCAAGGAAAATTTTGCCTAATACAAAAAAGCGAGATATATGTCGTTGATGTGTTTTCACACACCTAGTTGATGTGTTTTCATCATTTACACATCGTTAAGGACACTCACTTAATTATTCACTTGAGAAACAAAACAGTTTTCCACCGACTTCAGCGTTAGATATTTTACACGGATAGACAAAAATCCTATTCCCTTACGTTTATTTCCTTTCTATGAAAGATTTTAAGAAACTCTGTATCCTAGCTTAAAATTACTAAGTATAACATTCCGAGTAAATGTGAGAAATTCAGAACCGTTTTACAAAATGATAAATGAACATGAAGCGACTTCACTGAATCGAAAGTCGAAAGATTAAGCTTATCAGATAATTTCATCAACAGTTTTCCAAATTGAACGTTCTCAAAGACCAAGACACGATACCTGACTTGAATGAAAGCGACAAGATCGCAAAACTGTCGATTCCAGTTCACCCTTTATTACAGACAAGTCGTTGAGGTTCTAACATTGCACTATCTTGTGACGGTCTGTACTATCTTAAGCTTTCAAACCATAGTCACTCAGTCTTTAGGGGTTTCTTTCAGCACTGAGTTTGTATTCAGTGTAATAGTAATAGTTTGATGCAAAGACACATCTTGTTGACTCTTATCCCAAAGTCACATTGATAAGCACAGTTGCCTGTGAATCTATTGTAATGTCCCACCGAGTACCATTGTTGAATTCTCTGCAGAATGTATATCATCAAGATACATAAACGGTTTACATTAAGTCGAACAGTCACGACGAGAATGTATGGCTTAAACGGTGAGTGCTGCACAATAGCGTTGCAGTAAGAGTCATCTCCCTTGAGCTGGGCACACATCGCAACTAAATTCGTGACACTTGATTTACACTGCTTTCCTAATTCCCCGGTGAGGACAATTTATCACTTTTGTCATTTACACAAGACTTGTTCAGCTGTTCAGTCATAAAACATATACATACGTATGTTTGTTCGCAGTTCCCGTGAAACAGTACGGGGTACTAAGGTGAATTCAGCCCACAAATATCAGGTGTTGGTACCTAAATAAAAGTAAAAAGAGGGTAAACGGGACATCTATTTGAGTCGTTGATACAATTAATTACATCTCAGGAGGTGACACCAAATTCAACAAGTTCTTTTGTTTAATTTGCATGGTAAATCAAATTACTGATTCAAAACATATTCAATTGGCGATTTTTAACGTAACGTTTTCCATCAAATGTGGGATAAAACATCTTCTTTAACATCTTCTTTTGTTGCGAGCAATGATCATTCACTTTTGAAACAGTCTATTAGCAGTGAGTCATACATGACTGTTGCCAGTAGTCGACCTTTGGGACAGATGAATGTCTAGATGTTGCATTTTGCAGTTCACAAGAGAATAAGGAAGTATGGAGGAATTTAGGGCTATTTCTAGATGACTAATTCTGAAAATTGCCCGGGAACAAAATTTCGATTCCAATTAATGCACATTACATAATAATGAAGTCTTAGTCAGAATTTTTTAAAGATACATGTATTCTCAAAATCGAAATATTTCAGTAGTTAGGCATAATATTCTTTCGTTACAGCACTGGTACGGATCATGCAGAAGAATAATTGCATTTTCCGTACCACAATAATTTTAATCAATCTTAGACAGAAGCAGTTTCTTCTGTCTCAGACAGATCAATATATTGGCATAAGTAACTGACAGGTAGTCTAAATGGAACGCATCGGAATTATAAAACAACACTTCAACAAATATTGATTTTCATATTGTAACGGTTTATAGTATCTCAAGTTAATGAATCCTGTCAACATAATTAGAAAAAATATATAAAATCATGTGGATTAACAACTCAGACATAAGGACATGAAGGACAGGGCCAACAAAGACCTAAGCTGTATCTCTGCTGTAGGAGAACAGTCATCTGTAACGAGATATTGCTAGACAACACATAAATAATACAAGGAGACTTTGATTGACCTGTATTAAGAAGACAAGCATTGTAATGTGATCATCTCAATTTCCTTCAGTAAACATCTGAATACGACAAATGACAATACAGAAATTGTCCTAATAGAAAACTTTATGAATACGTATGAGCGATGTCTTATCAACGAAGTTACATTTTGAGACAAATTCGTGGACATAATTTTCCTCTGATGAGAAAATTTGATATTGGACTATATTGTCTCTCATTCTTTAATGTTAACGATCTGAAAAATAGGAAAGACATGCTTAATGTCTACTCTTCACAATATATCTATAAGGAAACCCTTATGTGATCAATTTCGGTAACCAAATGAAATTGAATGGGTCACTTCACATCAAGTTGACATACACCTAATGGATTTCATGGTAGGTTCGGCTGAGCGCACGAAGTGACAATTATAAAGGTCTTTATGTTTATCATTTCAAGACTGCGGTGTTTTGGCGAGATTCTCAAGATAACCAATTGTCGACTAGCATCAATCGGTGGTGAGGCGGAGTGAATGCACAGAGCAAGCGAAAGCTTAAAGCCATTTCTATTACATTTATTTCATTCTAATAACACTTATTAACATTCTAATAACACTTATTAACATTCTAATAACAGCTGAGGTAGCAATTTGCATGGGCAGCGCTACAACAAATAATGCGAATCATAAACAATTGAGAATTGACAAAACATAAAAGCAATGAGTTGAATGAAACTGTACTGTTCCAGACAGCATAAAATAAATATCTGGCATGAAATATGGACTGAACACGAAAATACTATGATA
>JBCAUI010006106.1:0-10183 GCA_038406195.1 Haplosyllis anthogorgicola
AAACTTCAAGTTGCACAAAACATTCTAAGTTCAATAAATACAATTTACAAAGACAAGTGTTGTGGATTTTGGTGTATTTTAAAAGTGAGTGTAATAATGAATGTAATAATGAACAATGTACCCAGTTGACAATGGGTTTTATATGAATATAAGCTGGGTGCTCATTGGTGGGCACTCAGGTGCTAGAACATCTCAGTTAAGCTGAGCTGCAATTGGTTAGGATGCTGCACACACTGTACTGTGCACGTACTGGTGCTGCCATGTAGGGGCAAAGATAAGCTTGTGTTGCCACAGGAGCTGATGCAAAACAAACCATTAATGATCTATGCAACAAAATGGGCATAACAGGTGACCAGAATGCACAAGCAAATTTAACCTAAGGGAGCCTCATAGCATCAATGCGACTCCTAACCCTGATAGGCAAAAAGTAGAATATGACACTAAAAATGAACAAAGCATAAAAGAAATTAAACAGAATGCAAAACTGTACAATCACACACCAATTGATGAAAGTGAGCGCATAGACAAAATGATATTCATATATCAACATTTTGCCAAAAATGAAAATGTAGGTGATAATATCAACCTCAAAGAGGAAACAGATGATATCTATGCATTAGGGGTCATAATCGATAAAATTTTATTATCGATTTTTATCAAAGTGTCTTTATCAATAATAATCGATTATCACAGTAAATGAAGGCTTACAAGCAAGGCATATTTTTGTTAATTTCTCCCACTCACAAGTTTTATATCAGTGTGTTTAATTAATGTAATGAAGCCACTTCACACACAATGATGAAAGCTCTTGTGGCTTCACCAAATAACTGTAAAGTGGCTATACTTATGTTGGTGGCTTCATTTATTTTATTTTTTTTAAATTTCACTTTAATTGCAAGTAGGGTATCCACATTTAGTGGTACTTTACCCAGATTACTTCAATAATCAATTATGAAATTTGGCCACTGATAATTTATCGATAAAATTATTTTATCGATAATAATCTATTGTCAATAAAAATCTAAGACCCCTAACTCACACCCGATCAAGCTATATTAGTGTGTCAATGTTGTACAAAGAGCAAGGTCAAAATATTGACCTTCCAATTAAAATGTACATAATTGAGCACAAATATGGGGGCATTATTTCCCAAAAAAAGGTAGAAACCAACAAGGTGTATCAATATTTACATATGAAGTCGCAAACATTTCCCTATTTATTTGATACGTAATGAAAATTGTAAAACCATTTGACCCGTGATAACCCAAACCCAAATAGTAAAACAGTTCTTGGAGATCTATGAATAAATTGTAAATTTGTAATATAAATTTGTAATATAAATGCAAAAGTGTTTGCATATTAACATTTAAACATTTAAAGAGATTATGTGCATTATTTATGTTAAATCTTTTTGAGCTGAATGCCCTCTATCAGGCATTCAGCTTTCTGTTTTCACCAGATTCTTGCTTTGATTTCTGACCTGATTTCTGAAAGTTCTGGCAAGAAAATGGCAGCATGTAGCTTGGTAGCCGATAGGTTATCTTGTTTTTCTTTACTTTGCAGAAAACTACAGCACAACAGAGCACTGAGGTTGAAAGGTAAGTCGTCTTATGATTATTAATTTGTTTATTCTTATTAACAATAAAAAATAACAGGATTCCGTGAATGTTTGTAAACATTGGTTCCTGATCAGTAAACATTTTGACATGTTTTCAAAAGAAAAAGCAGATCAGATGAAGTCCAGTTCATTTTGTTGAGGGACAATTTGTACGTGAAAAATGAGTACAGCTTGTTTGTTTGTCTGTTGCAAGTTCAATCCAGGGTCCTTAGACTTATCTTAGAAAAATAAGTGAACTTTCCACTGAACATGATAAGATGCCGTTTGATTAGACTGGTTTTTCACTCGTGATAAGATAGGCCAAGTTTCACGTTTGCAATGCAAAAGAACAAGTTGAAGCACTTAAAATCAATTTAACACCCAATGTTTTCAAGGAAATTTCCAGAAAATTAAAGTCCCTAATTAGTCAGCTTTTCGGGGTAAATATACTTTTTTATGACGCGAATTTCTGCACGTTCAAAATATTTTGTTGTTTAAATCAGAGACCCAACTGAAATTTCAAAATATTTGCAAAGACTTTTTCGAAGATAAATAATGTACTTATTTATCAGATTCTCCTCGTAATTTACTTTCAGTTTTCGAGCCAAGTTGGCGGAAGCCAATGCAAAGATAACACACCTGTATGCGGATGCTGAAAGAATGGGCCACGACAGAAGGTCCACCTTCCAACACGACAAGCAACTCGAAGAGCTGCGTAACATACAGGTTCGGAAAAGATAATACCCAATACATATCTAAATTTCAGATGTATACCCCTTGTAATTGGTGCCAATGAAAAAATTCCTTTTTTTAATTGCGTGCTAACTAATGACGTAATCGTCGCATGGCTACGACAAATTTAAATTTGCTCACAATTCTGCTTCTGTTTGTTGCAGGAGAGTATCACCCAAGAACGGTCACAATGGGAAAGACAAAGATTGCAAGAGAACACACATATAAATGAAGAAAATGCCATGATTGAAAAGCAAAAGGTAAAACTTTTTGTTAGGGTAAAATACAAAGCTTTAATTGTTGTTTTAGTTACACACAAGTTAGGCATGTTTATTGTGTAGCTTCCCACTTCCTCTAAATACCTTAAATAAACTCATCAATTTAAGAAATTTTAAAATTGATTCCAACCTCCCATCAAAAGATTATCGACAGTGCAAAAATACTAATATAATATACCGGGAATATTGTTTTCAGGCTGAACTGAAAGCAGCTCAAGAAGAACTGGCGAAACAGAAGGAAGTGCTACAGCGACAGATGGACCTCTTTGAGAGACAGAAAGTACAACTGCAACACTCGCAACAGCAGCTCCAGATTGAGAGACAACAACTACACCAGATGCATGCAGCAGCAATAGCTGCCGGGATAGAGGGAATGCCGACGACCCCTGGACAAACTCGAAAGAGTGGATCCGGGTCGAGGTCGGACAGTCCTGTCGGTGCCAAACCAGTTCCTCCCAGTTCGGTGCCTCAAGCTGTCTGGGACAATGTCGCTCACAAACGTTCTTCGTCGGATGAATTAGTGTTAAATTTTCGTTCACAGCAAGGCAGTGGTGACTTGTCTTTACAACATAGTTTACATAATAGAGACCCTTCACCTAAGGGTGGTGGTAGGCTGCAGCGACCCCAAAGTGCAGGGGCGCGGACTAATCAGCCACTGCAGTTAGCACCGGAGGCTAACCTACCTATACACTTGATGAGTGCTACTAATGAACAAAGGGTTGGAGGTGTGTCCAGCCAACACACGCACCACCTTCCTATGAAGCTGGCTTCAGGTGGTATTGCGACTAAGGGTCAGTCCAGTGGTAACAAGGCTGCACGCAGCCAATCTCTTTCAATGCCAAATAAACTTCCAATGAAGCTATCAGCCAGTTCATCTGGCTCAAGTCTAGAGGCTCGCTCGGCTCATACTATTCCTAGTTATACTTCTGTTATGGATTCATCTTCAGTTGTTCCCGCCAACCCAAATGTCCCCACATCTAGTCCTCCTGCATCAGTTTCTGGGTCACAGTTTTCCATCTCGTCCTCACACCAACATCATCATCAACAACAAACTGTTAGAGTGGGCCATGGTTCAACTATTGGTAATCGTTCTCGATTACCTAACGCTCAAACCGCTTCAGTCAACAACAACAGCAACAGCAGCAGCAGCAGCATAAATCATCCTGTTGCGATGGGAAGCAAACGAACAGTGCCGAACACGCAGTACAGCGTCACCAGTGGCACCAGCAGCAGTGGAGGAACCCCCGTTAGACAGATGCAGTCCTTCCGTTCACAGCCAGCCATGCACCTCGGATCCGGATCAGGGTTGAAATCAGGCTTGACGGGCCCTACAGGGTCACAACAAGCGATGCAACCGCAGTCTATCCTGCCGATGAAGTTAGCACAAGGCGGCAGTAAGGTCAAATCCAGTAAACAGTCTCCAAAATCTCCACCACAAGTCGTGTCACCTGGGCAAAACCCTTCCTTGTCACCAAAGATGCAGCAGTTGAGTTCTCCACCAGAGGGCAGAACTGTAGCTACTTCTGGTGGCCATACTCAACTGCAGCACCATCACGGCGATAACACACTAGCAGGTGTGTCACATTCACATTCCCAACAGAAGCCAAAACAGAAACCTGACGAAGAGATTATATACTTCTAAGGTGAGTACCATTTGCTTAAAATTGTCTAGAATATAAAAAAAATTACTGCACGGCATAGACTTAAAATAATTATAACTGAGATGTTCTTTTATTCTCCTTTCAGATCCCGAACAATGAAATCTATTTTTGTTTTAATTCCATTAAACTGC
Organism: Haplosyllis anthogorgicola; assembly: GCA_038406195.1. Classification (NCBI taxonomy): domain Eukaryota; kingdom Metazoa; phylum Annelida; class Polychaeta; order Phyllodocida; family Syllidae; genus Haplosyllis; species Haplosyllis anthogorgicola. Next base: position 4,400 of record JBCAUI010006106.1, read on the forward strand.
ATGGTGCTTCAGGGACTAGAATTGTGACTACACTGGATTACACTGGTGCATTCATAGGACATTAGGACCAATAACATAGGACGTTAAAATTAATCCACAACTTGCCATTTGCGAATTTTCAAACGTTTGCAATTCTTAATAAATGTACACAAAAGTCATCTGCATACTGTACCAACACAGAATGTCAATGAATACTTTCTTCTTGCTAATGTGGCAAGGTAATTTATATTTTGTTTCAAACATAAATGCTCGAGTGATGTGTTCCCAAACCCATCGTTTCATGTAGGTATTATAATGAACTATGATTGTTTCCTTTCATTAAAAGTTGTTGTAGGATGGAATATAAGCATTGAGCATGGGCAGCAAAAATCTTCTTGTTACTTTTATTGCGAAGTAATGACTTCTGAAAGTTTGTGAAACAATCTGTTGTGGATTTATTGTGTTTTTAAAAATCTTGTACTCAATTAGTACTTTCTCAAAACTATTATCATCTATCTATTGTATAATCCTAGTTTCCAAAGCCTGTATCCTAAAGGAGACTGTGCTATGTTATGAATATATGTCTGGATACTCCAGCTATTGACATTATTGCGCTTAATTTTTATGTTTTAATCCTTGATACGCGAAACAAAGAAGGCAATTCAAACTCTGCTAATTTCGATCTGATCTATAGTGTAACATCAGTCTGTATACACACACATATATATCTATCATTTGTATAGTTAAAATCAACAAAGGTGCTGAACAATTATATTATTCAAGTCATATTTATGGTAAACGCTACACACGTTACACGTTATATACCCGATAAGGTATCTGTTAATTTAATGTAATACCACTTTGTTGCGTTATGGTTTGAAAAAAAAAAGACTTCAGTTATTTAAAATTCTGGTTTGCAGTTACTATTACAGTTCTATGTATGTGAATGTATGGCCTTAGCACTTTACTTGCAACACATTTGAGATTTAGATGCACACGCAAATTCTGGAACCGCATAAATTTATATGTTTATGAAAGGACAAGGTACCGATTAGTCTGTTTCTGCATTAAACCTTTGTGTGTTGTATGGATATTCGCATACGCCCGTGGACTGCAATAACGAGTAGTGTGTTAACTGGTACTTAAAAACACTGAAGCTATTGGACAAACAAGGAATTGTACATGTAGATTATCCGAGAGCACTTTTGCAACAATCACTGCGTATTTAAAAATACTATCAAATCTATTTCAATTCACTTTAAGAAATCCATTTGTAAGTTATTCCCTCGTATTCAATATTTTACTTAGCTTATGTAGTTGCAGAACAATTCCATCCTAAATACTTTATTTGTGTTTAACTTGTATATAAGGTCAAGAATGTGCTTAAGTGTATCGTTTATGTGATTCCTATTCGTGTTGAAACTTTGTTAGTGATTTTGTGAAGTTGAACTTTTCAGTGATATAAATATCCACATATTATACGTTTTCGTTAAACTTGCGTGAAGTTTACTTTTCTATTGTTTTTACAAGTGACTTAAGTATTTTACCTGCTGTACTTTACGTACACAATATCAGAGACTTGTTAATGAGAGTTGCCAATACATGGATAGTACCTGTATTGTGAGTGACCATTTCGAGCTTGAAATATTCCATTTTGTCTAAATTACAAAAAGTGGAAATAGCCGGTAGGCTAGAAGCCAAACAAGCTAGAAAAAAAAGAAAACATGTAAATACATGTAGTCAAAATTGTGATACAAATATGTATGAAACATTCTATGTTAGCTGAAAAGTAATACATATATTTAAAATATATAGGGTACCGATTTACTGTTGTAAAATTATAAAATTAACTGAAACATAGTTTTTGTAATAAAGAAAAGTTTAAATAATGTGTTATTTATTTGTGGTTTTATTACGAGACTTGCGGAAGAACACCAAGCGCAACAAGCTCGACTGGTGTTACGTTTTAAGAACGACATGTTGTGTATCAGGTACAGAATGGCTAAAGACGAACTCACTGATTTACTTATAAAATCGGATAAACACAATCTTTAAAAGGAAACGGCTTACTGTATGGCCACAAATACACAATCGAGTTTTTCGGAAATTCGCACTCCATGTGGAATTGATTTTTTGATTACATGGTTCCTAAAATGTGATGAGATGATGTGGGTTTCTATTACTTTTCGTCAAATTTGGTAAACATGTAACCTAAAAATTGATTCCACGTGGATTTTACTAATTGGTGTAATTAGTCTAATGAGTAAAGCAAACTTCCAAAATACTTGAAAAAATTAGAAGTGTTGTATACTATTATATATTTGATTGTTTTAGATGCAGAAGTACGCGTAGACGCGTAGTTGATGTGATCTGATAATAACTGAAGTAGTGACGAAATTTACTGAAATATAAAAGATCGAATAGTTTTTGACATGGATGTATCACCTGTCAATCCTCCGTAACTGAAGTTGATCGCAATTGCTTTTGGTTTTTCGCCATAAAAAGATATATTGGAACATTGGCCTCTCATACACACGGAGAGACATTTTGAAAAGTGAGTGCGAAGTAACTGACATCTTGACTTTAACCATTTTGGCGTGTTTAATGACACCTAATTTTGAAACAAAATGATCATTAGACATAACCAAACTCTCCAAAAGTCTATCGTCATTTTTGAAAAAAAACCCAAAAGACATTGACGTTTTAATAGTGTAGTTTGTACTTGCTGAAGCATTCCTTATCTTCAATTGATAAGTTTGGAGAACACATTCGAGGAGAAAACTGGACCAGACTGCAATATTAGCTATCCTGGATCCAATCAATTTACACTTTCACTTCTGTTGAAGAGAGAATAGAGAACAAGCCCTAGTGGTCACACCGAACAAATCGCAAGCCTGGGCTCAAAGCCAATTCCGCAAGAGCCAGCATCACCAGCAGGGTATTATCAAAGGCACTTTTTTGCCTCACTTGAGTCAATATAAAAGAAGCATTGGGTTGGAGGAACACACAGAAATGCACCAGCCGTGAAGAAAACGTACATAATTTGCAGTTTCATTCGCATATTCTTCTCTGAACAGCCTACAGCGAATAAATCTTCACCCTCAGCAGTTTGCAGAAGTAAAAAAGGATACACAAACCAGTTGACATTTTCCGTACTTGAGAAGGGAATCACTTTTACAAAGAAGGAAAACATTTCTCGTGCGATGCAATTGTCTGTTCAACATATCAGACTGTGATTTAGCACTAGCCCGCTAGCCCGAGGCTAGTTAATCTGGGCTAGTAAATTTTTTGAGTTACTAGCCCGGGTGGGTTAGTTAATTTTTTGGCTGTTTTATGTTTGACAGTAAATACAAAGCAAATTAAAAGATGAAAGCCTTATCAAATATGCATCAGAAAATGTATGTTACTCTAGAATATACTCCCATCTTGGAGCAAAAGAATCTGGTACTTTTATTTATTTGCATTTATCCATATTACGGATCACCTGGGCTAGTGTAATTTTCTGTGGGCTAGTAATTTTTACACTGTGCTAGCCCGACTGGGCTAGTTGGCACTTTGGCTTAAATCACAGTCTGCATATATTGACATAGAATCATACAAAACATTTCCCAGGATAAGCAAGCATCCTTTTGATACAATCCATTTCTAGGGATTGAATTTTTGTAGAAATAAGACTTTTTACTCAAATAAAAGATTATAAAAGGATCGGGAGGTATCAAGAGACCAACTCAGAGCAGTCGACTACAGGATCGATAAAAACGAGCACCCTGAGTGTATCTGCATTGAAATCTACATTCATTGAAGCTTTTTAATGATTCAACTCACAAATCTCTGCACACATCACGCAGTCAAAAGTCTACAAAACGAGATTCAAGTAGTAAAAGACAAACTTTTTGTCTAAGAATTGGACATTGGTCTGATGTGTAGCATAGCAGCCACGACATTCGAAATGATGTCCCTACGCAGTGCAGCATTAAACTTCGTACTATGGTCTCTTACCATAATTGGACATTACGAGACTCATTCGACGAACGTTCGCTTTGATTTTCCGGACCTGAATCAAGGTAAGTGATCACTCTCACCTTTTTGTTCTCTGAATTAACTTCATCAATTACATCAAACCTCTTGCCACGTCCTTTTACAGAAGAAAAGGATCATAAAATTGCAATGGTACTTATTTTAGTTGAGACGAGACGGTGATGCTTTTTGTTAAGAAACGCGAAGATTGCAAGCTACAACTTGTGATTTTATTACGTTTAGTTAACCATTGGACCCTACATTCTCATGTAATGAATGATCTCGAGGTAAAATCCTAGCGGAAACGCATCTTGTAATGTTGTACTTAATTGTATTATACACAATTGACTAGAATTACTGCCGCATTTGGTAAATATTACTTCTACAATTTGGCCTCACAGTCACAACTGAGTACTTCTTGTATTATGTCTACAGTATTTTGGTTCTGTTGATACCGGTAATTGTAAGGCATTGTGTACATGTGCAAAAATATAAGTTTCCACGATAACAGGTGCCATATGTCAGAAAGTTTACAAAGACGTTATGTAGTAAGCTAATGTCTTGTGATTTTTGATACTGGAATTAGCCATGATACAGTATATAACGTTTGTAGTCTGTCATTGAGTGAGTCTCTGCAGACCTTGCCCTTGAGTAGGTGGCATACACTTATTCAAGTTCAAATTGCTGCAAAATTGTCAATTTCTACTATTTCATTCAGCAGAACACTTTGTACTTCTGTGTCATTCTGTAGATGTTTTAATTTTCTTGACCTGGGAAGTTATACAAACATGCACCCTATGTAATATATGTCAAGAATCCTAATCAAAATAAAAATTCTAAACCTTTGGAAATAGAGAAAGTCCAAAATAGATTATAGTGGATGCATCTCTTGCAGATTGTTTACGTCATAAAAATAACAGGGTTATGTGTAGGTGCAGCAAATTCCTAATAAGCACTGTAATTACGAGTTTACACATATTAGGCTTTTGGTGTGCCGCACCAAACAAAATAAAGATCAGAAATTAATCTGTGACCATGCTATGAAAAACGTTCGAATGGGACAGTGGTGTTCTTGCCTTGTCCATCAAACTTCACGTTAAACTAACCATGTGTTATCGTGGTTTATAAAAATAGTCAATAAAAATACTTTTTTGACGCAGCTCAGAATTGAAGTTTTTATTATTAAAGTAAAAAGTACAATGGACACTTTGTAGATCTAACTGCTTGTTTACTTGTCACTTTGTTTATGATACAATGAGTTGGATAAGTTATCGACTGCCCAAAGTACACATGCAATGCAGGACATTATTTGTTGAAAGGGTTTAGCGATTGCATCCTGGGGCCGACACGGAACAAACAATGCATTAGAATATTAATTTCATTTCAAGAATATCATTTCTTTTCTATTTCGTGATAAATTGGGGAAGAATGTGATGACGGGAATCATATTTGTCTTATGTGTTAGCGTCTCAGAACATTTCAATGTAGTAATGTTGATCATATACAATTTTAAAAATAACATATATCACCTCCAGTTCGTAATTGTTCCGATACCGTTAGGTATCCCGCACTCTGTGGCACTTTAGTGATTAAGCCGTTGCATTATATGACTTGCACCAGGAACCCCCCCCCCCCCCCCATCATCATCATCTGATTTGGGAAAATGCATTTCTGGCCATTTCAGACACTATGTAGGAAATTTAAAAAATTGTCAGTGTATTTTGCTATTGGACTTAGACTTTCTTTATGGAGTTGGCTCAAGGTACATACAGTGAGTTGAGGGAGCTT
>JBCAUI010006117.1:0-10182 GCA_038406195.1 Haplosyllis anthogorgicola
AGGGGGTCGCCAACATTTTTTGAGAGTCGCCGACGCCAAAAAGGGGTCTTTGGGTTACTTCCGGAAACCACTGACAATTAAGTCATGCTAACCGGAACTTTGCCAATCTCCAGGCAAAAAGGCCTCGGCAACACTGCTGAAGACACCTTCCTGTGTCGGCAACAGGGTTGAAGAATGTGCTACACAAGTGCCATCGTTCATAAAGCTGAATGTCATTCTACTATATGCATCAAATTGTATATATTTGATGTTGTGACCAATAAAATTGATTCACTTGTGAAGGACAACCATCTTACATCTTAATAGTTTAGATTAGACATACTTGCATGTGGCTTACCTGTGCATACATGTTTTGTAAGGATAAAAGATGACACTTCAGATCGGACCAAGCAAACGGGGAGAATTGCTACTTGCTTCAAGGCCATTTGTTCACGCTGTTTCAGAGTCTCATAGATTGACCCTATGTAACCAGTGTTTGAGCAGGTAACAACTTGGTGATGTCTGGGACAGTGTCAGCCTACAGAATACATAGCTGTGCCTTCTACTTATGAAACAATTGCAGAAAATCCATAATATATCGTGTGCAAGATCAAATGTCTCGCAACAGGTTTGAGCTAAAAGTTTTTGTACTGTACTGTGGCATTTGTACTTGCAGACATGAAACATTGCAGCGGTGTTCAGCATGTACAGTATTGAGATATTGCAGCAAGAAGTGTCAGGTACGTGTAAGATCATGACATTATACCAATTTTACAAGTATAATCTGAAACATTGTACAGTACAATGCATGTACATATTAGCTGGTAAATTAAAAAGTGTGATGTGACTTGCGTTTCAGAAAATAGATTGGCAGTCGCACAAGCGAGAATGCGCTTATTTGAAGAAACATTCTCCAAATGTACCAACTGAAAGTGTGAGACTTTTCTTTAGGTTACTCTTAAAGTATCAGGTATGTAATTGTAACTTACAGTTTTAAAATAATTTTGATTACATGTATAATATTTGAGGTTTGCCATAAACATTGTCACTTCTATCAAAAAACATTATGGAAGCACATAGGAATTTCTGATGCCCAAATCAGCAAACACCATGACAATTTACACGGCAGGGAAAAGAAACAGTCAGTACTGTAGAAGAAATCCGTGGTCTGAAGAGATGCTTCAATGATTTAATGGCACGTAAGTGTACAGTGCTATACACACCTTTTGCAACAACTTGGCAATGCTATGACGGTACTTTGGTTTGGTGGCTTAAGTTGTTTTGTGGATAAAACACTCATAAAACACTAAGAGGATAGTTGTCAATGTCACAATAATTGTGCCCCAAAGTGGGTGCTTAAAGGTTTTTATTTTATTATTGTACAATGAAAGTAATCACTTGTCATATTTGAATAGTAGAACCAAAGCTTTATCTAACATTATACTTGAAGTGGAAAAATTACTTTTCCCACATCGATCTTCATAAGTTGTTTTTAATTACAGATGTGGAAGAAATAAAACAGGATGAAAAGCGAATGAAGCAGTTCTTAACGCTATGTGAAGGGTTGAAGCATCATTTACACTTCGATTTGGAAGGGCTATCCCCCGAAGATTTGCTTAACGTTTTTGGAAGGGTATCTTTTTGATGTTCGAATATTAAATAATAATAAAATGTGTCATTTGCTGTGTTGTATTGTACTGTGCAAAAATACACGCATAAAGAAAATAGTTTTGAAACAATACTATTGTATTACCTTTGTGATAGGAAATGTATTAATTGAATGCATTTTTTATTTAATCTAGATGACTATCAATAGTTTTTCCATATGTGACCCAGAAATGCAACCTGTTGGTGTAGGAGTATACTTAATGTATGTATTTAATTAAATATCTATAGATGAACTAAATGCAGTTGATTAGCCTCGTTGAATTACGTTTGTATTTTGCTAGAGCAGTGTTCTATTTATGTAAATCATTTGCCGTATTTTCTTGCAGACCATCTAAGTTAGATCACAGTTGTGAACCAAACGCCGTTGTTACATTCCAAGGAAATGAACTCCAACTGCGAACGACACAGCCTCTGTCATCACTTTCAGAAGTAATTTAAGACTATCCTTATTCGCATCGTCATCTTAAATTATCAATACAAATAACAATGGTAAATCAAAATTCAAAGTGAATTCTAAAAGAAATTAATGTATGTGTGCAATTCATAGCGTATTTATGCTTAAATTGTGATACAAACATAATAATCTATTTTCAGGTAAGAATAAGTTACATAGATCAGTTAAGCACAACGACAGAGAGAAGACAGCAACTGCGAGATCAATATTACTTCACCTGTGAGTGCAGCCGATGTAAAAATACCCAACAGGTAAGTTAAAACGAATGAATCACATGTACATCTCTTACCGATTCTAACCAGAGGACTGGCCATAATTCTGGTGCAGATAGTGATAGCTTTACAGACTGTCTTGTGGAAATGATGAAACAAAGAAGCTAGGCGTGGGACAATCGTAACTGACTCTGTGGTATCGGATGTTTAAAAGGTTATATTCATTGGCCATGAAGAAAATAACAAATTTTAATCATTGATCAAGTCTTTATTCTGTACGATTACACGTACATGTACATATTTGTATTACATAAACTAGTCCTTGACTAGAATCCCTTTCCGAACATAAAACAGTTATGCTTTGGTATAGATGTGCAACGTTATATAACAAGTAAATGTTTTCTATATATGGGTAATATCTTTGTAGAAACGGCAGTCTAACAGCAAAAATTAACATGCTGGAAAATGTACAGTCGATTCATGTGTACCGTTAAGGATTGCCATAAATGTCAGATATGACGCAAGTACAACATCTGGAATACCAATGTTCACTAAACTCTAAATACTGTAAGAGCATCACAGACTCGACAAATAATTCAAACTAAGTTGTCAAATGCAGACGTTTTGTGTAAGTGCGTCTGAGATATTTATGAAAATAGAAAAATTCCTACAAGTTTGGATACCCTCGCAAGTGTCACTGATTTAAAGTAATTGTTCCTATGCATATTCACATCATTTCGGACAATTATGGTATAAGTCTTTCTAGAAAGTAACAATAGTATATTTAATCTTACATGATGAGATGACACATAAAAATGTTGTCAGGAGTTTGATAACGTAAATGTTAGTTTGGGTAGCGTTTTGTTTCGATTTAAAATTTAACTGCTTGAACTGGGCATCTCTCTCCGTTCTCCGTGCGTTCTGGTTCAGAATTGGCCATCTTGAGGAAAAGCGAGCATCGCTTATTAGCTAATTTGTAGACATGTACTTGATTCGATTTAGAATAGGTTAAGACCAGGTTGCCCCTCGGTGAAACTGCAATACCCGTTGGATCTCCGTTAAAGCCCAATTCATCCTGTTTGTTACTGAGGAAGGAACTTCTCATTCCAGATTTAAAATCCAGATGGGAAACCACTTTGCCTTCCCGATTGAGTATGGTTATCTTAGAGCCTAACGTGTCTGCTATTAGTATGTTTCCCGTGTGATCCATGCAGACACCACTAGTGGAGCTCATCTGGATATCCTGGCATTGCATCTGATGCAACAGTTTTCCGGATTTGTCAAATAGTTTGACGCTGTTGTTGCTCATATCTGAAATAACGAGCGAGTCGTTCTTTGTGATACAGATGTGAGAGCGGCCACTCATGTGCGCATCGGAGTCCGTACGGAAATCAAACTTGTGTAGAGCCTTTCCCGTTATATCAATAACATAAACACTGGCACTGAAGAAATCAGTTACTACAAAGTTTCCATCACTGTTGACCGCAATTCCACAGGGACAAAGGAATTTGCCAAACTTTTGTAAGCACAAACCTTCCATGTTGTAGATCTTAATGCATTTATCAAGTGTATCAGAAATGACAATGTTAGAATTCTTGGTGACGGTAACACCCCAAGGTTTAATTTGACCTTCGCCAATAACCTTCACAAATGTGCCGAATGTGTTGAATATTTGAAGTCGGTTGTTGTTGGTATCGGCTACAATAAAGGAATCACTCGGGTACCTTCCGTCGGATGGTAGAAAACATACGTCACCGGGAGAATTGAACTCACCCGGTCTTGTACCCTGCTTACCAAAACAAGAAGTCAGTTGGATATGAGGTTGACTAGACAGCGTCAACGTATCTTTGGAGCCATATTTTCCCTTCTTTCTAGGTTTTGACCCGATTGATGTGAATGATCTCGTGCTGTTCAGGGAATTGTCAAGATCGAGACCAGCATCATTTGATGGGTTGTGACTAGTTTGTTCACGGTGTTTTAACTTTCCCAGTTTGTTCTTACTTTTTGACTTGATGAACTGAAGGGACGTTACGTTAACGTCTCCAGTTCCTAGTGTCAGACTGTCCTCCAGAATCAAGTCCATCTGGGCCACAAGATCTTGATAACTGGAGATCATGTCTGGTGATAATGTTCCAGATAACACAGACAGAGAATATTCCCTGATGTTTTCTATATTTTCTCGGCTGCGATCGTTTTGAGTTTTAAGATTTTTAATAATAGTTGTATTTGACATTGACCGGTCTTTCAGTTCCAGGACAAGTTTCTTTTCTTCCTCCCTGACTGCTCTGATAGCATCTTCACTCGCTTCTCTGATCTTCTCCAGGAGTTCAGTTTCCTGTGTCAGTACGTCCGTCTCCTTGTAATGTAGCTTCTCTGATATCTTGTGAAGCTGGGTTGATCTGACTGTCATGGCTGTGCACAGGGACTTCAGACTTTCTCTAAAATGCAAAGCAAACAGTTTGAACATTGCCTTTGGTTTATCATATTAATAATTTTATTAGAGTCACAAAATGACATGAATTGCAATAACGCAACATTATTCATAAAAATGAGAAAATAGTACCTGTAAAGTTCTAAGCCTTCATTGATCGCAGTCGCGTTGTGCATCTGATGCCTTTCCTGTGAACAAGATTTGCAGATTCCCGTGCTGCAATCCAGACAGATCAGTGTGAGAACCTGTTCTGGGTGAAACCAACATTCACAGGTGACGTCTTCTTGGGTGAGGTCTTTCTTAGGCACGTTCCCAGAGGACTTTTTATGTCTCACCCTCCTTTTATGTTCCTTCTCCAGTTTATTCTGTCGTTCTTTCATGTTCTCGAGCCATTCCTGCAGTTGCGAGACGCGGAAATCGTGTCGGAATCCATTGATGCCACTTGACGGCAGATCTATCTTTTCTCTGCAAGTCGGACACGGGAATTTAGTGTTCGTAGCTCTCATCTGTCGCCATGTAGAGTCGGGTAAAGCAGCGGCAGTGGTGTTCGCTAGACGTTCCCGCAAAGCGTTAAAACTCTCCTCACTGTAAGTGCTGTTGCTGTTGTAAGTCATGGACCTCAGTCTCGCCGCTCTGTCCTGGAGTTGGTCCACGACGGATGTAGCGGATCGCTCTCTAGCGCTGCTGCAGTAAAAGTCCGTATGTCTCTCCAGGCACGAATGGCAGAAGGTGTGTAAGCATGGCAGTACTCGAGGCTGGGTGAACCTATCCAGGCAAATGTTACATTTCATCCAGTCTAAAGCTGGCGCATTTGAAGCTTCATTTTCTTCGTTAGACGCCATAATTTTTATTAATTCAATCTTTAAATCCAGTATTGTCACATCAAATATGTGTGTGTAATATTTCGCTATCTGTGGAAGTATCAGCTGCGCCCATGTAGAGTTTAAGTGAACTTACATACGTGTGCTGGTTTGTATTGCGTGACGTTTAAACGTGAATTAATTCGCAGTCTGTCTTTCTCTGGATGTCACAGGTGTTGATATTGTTTTATCTAATGTTATGCCGGTGCACCGAGTTTCACCGATCATTTCATTCGCTGCAATATGCCCACATGTCACATGCACTTGATTGTACATCGAAACTTAGATAAAAATTGTGTATTGGCTTCAGTTATTTAATGATTTCTAGTAAATTGCATTACATTTATCGGTGTCACATTGGCTATTTATCATGAAAGATATGTCACTGTAGGCAAGAGTTCAATTTTTGTTCCAGCAAGCTGAAAAAAATAGTTTCTTTCATGTCGAAAACTGGCAGCTTGTATGCAGCTTGACATTAATGCCGCACCTTTAAGTTGAAAATGTCATGTTGCTTTACGTAAGCGGAGACGCATGCAATGTTATTCACTGATGACGGCATTGAACAACTTTCTTTGAGCAAGCTCGGCAGAAAGACTTCAGTTTCCAGAAAATTGATAAGTTGTTTTTACCCAGTAAAATTGTATTGATGATTCTTTGATCACTGAGATTAATGTTTCATTTACTTGATCAATTACGCATAGATCTGCACCCTTATATGTTTTACTGGCATATATGTTCAAAGCATTGTAAAATCTATATTAAATGCATCGCTGTCCAGTGTACATTATCATTAAGATCCACTGTGCGTGCGAAATTGAAATGCAAAAACGTTAATTGTACACCATTCTTCAACATGAAAGCGGTCAATAATATGTATTTAGTGATTTCTCTCTCCATATAGTACAATACAGGGAATGCATGCGATTGATGCAGTTAGCATCCTCATCAATAATGCATAATGTTTATGATATGTTGGTGTAGTGAAGCAATCGCATGTGCATGATATGTCCTGGGTATACATACAGTGCATACAGTATGTACGTGGCTTAATGATTAATTTCAAGGTGCTTGAGGCGTAATATTCATGACCTTTTGAAGTCATGTATGTAGCCTTCTAGCTATCCTTTTACCGTGACAATAGCCAAAAATGTAAGATTCTTATGTTTATTTGATGAAAAACCACTAAATAAACTGCATTCCATTGGAAATCCATAACTGGTGATGAAATTGCCTCTCAGTGCACTTTTCTAAATAAATATATTCCTCGTTTGCAATTTATTGATTTTCATCTGCAAAGTTTGTGAACTATCAATGCAACATCTGTCGTTATCACTCAGGCGGTATTAAAGTTTATGAATATATTTCTTGTCACCTGCTTCGTAAAATCAACATCTTTCCTTAATTAGCGTTAAAACTTAGTATTTAAATGTTTAATATGCACAGTTGTGTACATATACGGCGCAAAATTATTTGACAATTTGTGCGGAAATTTAAGTTCCAATGACTTTCGTTGGTTGTTTTTTATGTGAACTAATCGTCCGAATATATCCATCAATATGCATCAATTTCCCCATAGATTATCCAAAGTGATGGTGTATTTCCAACATCGATTTCGTTCCACTGGATGGATTTTTTTCCGTCAAGAATGTCACTGTAAATAAAACACGGCAAAAGTTATAAATCATGGCTGTGTCGTTTCGATCGAATGAAGGAGCAAAAGCATAATGACATGGGTTTTGTCACCCCAGTATGCATGATGCATGCACTTCAAGAAACTGATGCAGGTAGCAGATTTTTGTAAGCTGCATCATGTAGATGAAGCCATTTTTAGGGACACGCTGCTTTCTACCTTTAGCGCTATAGTAGCATCAGTCTAACACAGACATAATTACTACAGGTATGGAGGTTGAAGCTGTTTCCTATGGGATGAAGCTGTGCAGGAGGGCTGCACTCCTAATGTGCAATTACTATCTGTAGTAGTGTGTGCATTTGGCTCCAAGCCAAATTGACAAAGATTTTTTACCTACATGTGCGCAATGTGCATGCGCCACAAAGAAATTATCCGAGTCAAAGGTGTCCCTTAAAAGGCAGCATACAATGAATTAGTTCCCAAAGATCCAACAAGCAAGCGTAAATGAATTACTGTTATTCTGCAAAGAGTGGATATTTGAACAAGTGATGCAAAAGATCAATGTGTAATTCTTCACATATACAATAACTCATGCTTCTTCGTATGAATGGTAAGCAGACCATCCTGAAACGCAAATTTGACAGAAAATCCTTGGGGAATCATGATCAGCATAAAATAAACAAGGGAAATAAGACGACCGGTACCGAGACTTATAAATCTATATATTTCAGATCTAGAAATAATCATAAATATTTTTAGTTCTAAACAAGCAAGCATGTTTGTAACTTTGGGAGATAAACTAAGATTTAACATTGATAACTTTTGTACTGAATACTTTGTACGTATAATTGCACAATTTGCACATTTTTTTCTAGGAGCAGAAAATGTTGAGCTCGTCGTGCCCGTCAGAACAATGTATGGGACACGTCCTTGGGACGAAAGGTAGGCAACACGAGTCATCTCACTTCTTTTACAGTTAAAGGTAACGTTTTAAAGGACCCAAATGCAAACCTTACAAGAACACTGAACACTTCAGGTTCAGTAGTTGGGATTCTACGTTTTTGTATGCAAAATGATGTTCGGACGACAGATGACTTAATAGAAATATGTCATTCCAATGTCTGAACTGCACAATCTTCATTTCAGATGGAAACGCTTTACATTGTGATAAATGCGGACGAACAGAGTTCTCAACAGATTATGAACTAAGAAGAAACAACGCCATCACTACTGTTGTGGGAACAATTGAAAAACTGAAAGATTTAAAGAAGCAAAGTGGTACGCTTGATGTTAAAGTACAGTGCTACAGGGTCCAAAATAACTTGCAAGCACCTCCTTTGTAATTTGAAACCATCACAACTTGTAGTTTTAAAGAAAATCAAACGTGTAAATCCAGTGTCATAAAGAGCAACAATTTGTGTGTTTGTTTTCCAGAAGACTCACTGATTCTAGACATTTACACGGAGTTTGTGGACAGTTGGAAAGATGTTCTTCATCCTTCGAGCATCTACGTTACTCAGTTGTTAGACCACGCATTTGACGCCAGTATTAACTTGAGTAAATGGGAAGATGCATTAAAGCATGGACGAAGCACCCTGAAGGCATACAGGTAAGTGGTAATCACTTAAGTGATCATTCGATTATAAGTGCGTGTAATAACTTGATGTATGTTTTTTTTTTGGTTACGAATGGTTGTCAGTTGCTGGATGAAACCTTGAAGATAGAAGTAATGGGATTATTCACACTCACCATTTCTAAAATTCTTTTCAGAATGTATTATCCAGACTATCATCCTGCATTAGGTATCCAACTTATGAAAATAGGCAAAATACACTTGCACTTGATGGACATTGAAGAATCTCTTAAATATTTGCGGCAGGTTAGTAACAATTACACATGTGTTGACATGTACTGAAATGTTGAAACACACGCATAACATAGAAACACTTACTCTAACGCTGATGTAATAGACACACGAATAACGTGAGCAATATTTGTCTATTTAGGCAGAAGATATATTACAAGTAACACACGGGAAAGACAGTCGACTATTTAGAGATCTTAAAGAGCTGCAGTATCAATGTAATGTAGAACAATTGAACAATTTATAAATAAATATGTTAATTTAAATAAATAATTGACATTATTCTGTTTATGTTTTCATACTTTTAAAGTGTTTAAACACTCGGACAGAAGTAGAACTGGATGGGAAAGTCGTGTGCATTCCCTGCCAATGCACTGTGAAAAATAACTACATGTATTACAATTAGTTATTTCGTCAGTGTTGATTTTATTAATACTGAAGAGCATAACAAAAGCCATTATACACATCACAGACCAGTACAACTAGGCAGTAAACGGTTTCATTTAATAAATTACCATGTGCAAAATAAGTAGCTTTAGTTCCTTCGAAAATGTCAATTTTGTTCACCTACATGTACATCATTTCATATCACCCAATTATGTACAACGTCGCCAAATTATATTCAACGAATTTATTATGTACATCGTTTAAAAGGAGGTATATTACACATTCAAGACTGGATACGTGTCCCTTTTATGACTGGTAAAATTTCATTGCCCTTGCATAAATAACGTTTTATATTTTTACCAAAATTGCCATAGTACGAGCGACAAAAATTATTACTTTATTCCTTGAGATTACATATATTTGGTGCCAAATGACGAAAAGGATATGATTAAGAGACTTGTTGCCATTTATCACAGTTTAGTAATATCGACTAAATTATCTCTGAAATGCACTTGTTTCTGCTGTAAAATCATACCACGTATGATCACAGATTACTATATGAAGCTGTTCTACCATGGTATCTTCGTTTTTTCCCTTTAGGTTCCAATATATTCTAATACACTACACTCGTCCCCGGATATATCGATATTTTTGGTGCGGAAAAATGGCATCGATATAAGCGGGATATCGATATAAG
>JBCAUI010006128.1:0-22437 GCA_038406195.1 Haplosyllis anthogorgicola
TGTTCAAATATATATAAATCTCATATCCTTTTGGTCCAAATCATTCATCGAAGCTGATGAGGACAGTGAGATACTGTTGAAAAGTACTTACTTCACGCAAGTAATACATTATCAGATTGACATGAATTCTTCAATAAATACATGGTTTGATCAATGTGGAGTACCATACTTAATATCATATTCATCAGAATATACTATTTCATTCAATGCCATAGTATTACATTTAACCCTTAATTTTCTACTTTCCAGGTAATTTTGAAACCAATTATTTGCAATGCCCCTTATCCCATAATTTTCCAATTTTTTAAGCAGAATAGCATGTTCTAGTGTGTCAAATGCTTTGGACAAATCCAAGAAAATTGCTATTGAGTGGTGTCCAATTTCTTGTTCTTTCAAAATTTCACAAATTAGTTCTGCTATAACATCTTGGCATGAGCAGGCACATCAAAATACATACTGACTTTGATAAAGCAAGGAATGTGTTTCCATAAAGTTATATGTTCTTTTGAAAACCACCTTTTCTAGTAATTTTGACATTGTTACCAATAGTGAAATTGGTCAGTAGTTATTAAGCATATTAGGCTCTTTACTCTTAAACAATGGCACAACATCCACGGTTTTCATTTGCTCCAGGATTTTCCCAGTTTCAATTGATTTATTAAAGATATGAACAAGTGGACTAGTATGCTGGATCCAATAGCCTTCAGCACCATATTACTTAGGTTGTCATGTCCCAAACTTTTCTTATTTGGGAGTTCACCCAGGAGTTTCACCAGTTCCATTGAATTTGTTGGTGCTAAATACAATGAGGCAGTCATTTGTTCAATTTGACTCAAGTATTCTTTTATATTCATTCTAGATGATTTAATTTTATTCAATAGTTTTTCCCCAATGGTGGAGAAATATTCCCCAAATTTATTTGCTATTACACTAGGTGTATAGTGGTTAATACCATCAACACTGATGTGCTCAATAGCACTAGTTTTATCGTGTATTTTACCTAACATACCATTTATTGTTTCCCATAGTTTCCTAGTGTTACTTCGATACTCTAGGCATTTATTTTTGCAGTACAAAATTTTGGCATGTCTGATCACCCTATTGTAAGTATTTCTATACATTCTATATTTTATTATATCATCTTCTGTACTAGTAAGTGATATACTCTTACTATATAGTTTTATCTTAGTTGCAGAAGACTTTCTAATTGAGGCTATCATCCATGGTTCTACTGCTCTATTTCGAGCTGCAATCTTTTTTTCATTTAAGGGGCTTACATCATCAAAGGTCTTGTCAATATAGGATACTAACAGGTCATATGCTTTATTAGGGTCTTCTTCATTTAGTACTCTGTGTTGCCAATTAATTCTGTTAAGTTTATCTGCAACTTTCTTTATTTTTTTATCCATCAGGCTTCATGTTTTAAGAATGAGGGGTTCTTGCACTTTATTTGTTTTCCCTTTTATTAATACTAATGTAGGGAGGTGGTCCAAGATATTGCTAAGTACTATACTAGATTCAAAATTAGGTTGAAGTGCTTCAGTGATGTAAATATTATTGATTAGAGTTGCACTTTTTTCGTTATTCTGGTTGGCTGAGTTATGGTTGGCAACATAGAGTATTCCATTATGCTATCTAAGAAGCATTGGGTATTACTATGAACATGACTTTTTAGTAGGTCCAAGTTTTGATCAATACCAAAAATAGCATCTTTAGTACTTCCTTCTGTGGTCTTTTTCATCAGTTGTTTTAGTTCAGATAAGTATTTCTTTTGATCGCTGTTTGGAGGTCTATACATGGAGCCAAGAATGATTGCTTTCTTTATATTCATATGATTACTAGTTATTTTGATAAAGAATGATTCATAGCTAGTTTCATCAGACAGATCTTCATGAATCTTATATTTTATTTCCTTTCTCAACATAATAGCCACCCCACCACCTTTTTTATTCTGTCTGTTTTTTGTAACAAGGTTATAGCCTGGAAAACAGAGAAGGCACTCCTTTTCTTTGATCAAAAAGGTTTTGCACAACAACAATGCATCTATCTGACTTATATTCTCTTTTGCATTATTTAATAATTCTATTACCTCATGTCATTTTGACATCAACCCACACACATTCAGCTGAACTATGGAAAGATTATTGATATTTTGTTTTAAATTAGACATCTCAGAGATTTCTCTGTAGTCACATTTGTCATTCCAGAGTATTTCACACTCTGAATGAAAGTCCAGTGGCTTATTCAAATTATCAAAAAGTTGAGGTGATGTATGATCTTTTTTACTAAAACACATCAATAGTAAAACAGTATGTCATCTCTGCCTGCATGATTGTGCAATCATAGTAACAGAACAAACAAGTGCTCAACAATAAAATGTCATTATAAGATATATACAAAGAGGTAATGCTCACAATTGTAAGAGATCAGTTGGTGCGAACTCCAATTATTATATGAACAGTACTGGCATCAGTGACACTGACACTGGTAGCAATAGTAGATAGTGGGTTGACACCCGAGTTAGTTGTATTTACATGTAACTTGATCTATATGATCAAAACAGTGGTGGTCACTCACAAGTGTTGACATGCAGCATGTGTTGACATGAAGCATGAAAGCATGAGAGCATGAAACAGCTGAGTCAATTGTATTTACATACAGCACATAAATGGAGCTGTAGGGTAGTGTGTTAGCCTAATATGTTGCTTACATCCATCTTGACTATGCACAGACTCGGCTTATGCATTCAGTGCTGAAATAGTCACTCATTGGTGTTGACATGAAACAGCTGAACTGATTTTGTTTACATGCAACTTGTCTGCGTGCATTAACTTTGTGTTTACTGAAAGTTCTGGTTAGTCCTACGGTTGATCCCATATATTAGTCAAGATTTCACACATCCAACCCTTTCCCAACCATTTTGATTGGTCTAGCACTACTGCCTTATGTAGTGGAATGCCATTGCCCCAGACTCTATTGTATGTGGCCTCAGTGAGTCTTTTAGAACCTGACTGTCACAGGAGTTGTAGGAGTAGATTGTTCTGTGTAAATTTCACTTCTATGTAAGGCCTCACTATGTCATGGCCTTCTTTGATCCAGTGCTCCTTATCAAATCCTTTAATTTACCTAGATAGTACTTTGGCTTCTAATGGCAATTCTACTTGAAGAATCTTTTCTGCAGTTTCATCTTCCTTAAAGGGCTTGGCTTTAGAGTACTGTATTCCTTGTTTGGATGAGGTGAACCAAATTCCATCTACTTCAAAGACACAGGGATGGAAGTTACTATATGGATGATGCTCCCCGAAAAGCACAACACATCTTTGTTTTGTTTTTCACAGCTTCTCATCAGACTAATCTCTGGTGGTAATAGGTCAAGTGTGTTCCTAGTGTACTCTGTGTTCTTTACAAATAATTTGTCACCCACTATTCTACATTTTCCTTAAAAGGATGGGTGTCAGATTATGTGGATTATGTCAGATTATATTATATTGGTCATAGGAAGGCTTGGTTTTTTTTCTACCACATCCATATATAGCTCACCTGTATAGATACCATTTGGCAGATGGCATTTCTGTAGCAGCAGATGGTCCTGGTGGGGTTTAAGTGCAAATTCATTGAGAACTGGTCTAGTTTTATTAATAGTAAACTTGCCAATTCTTTCACATTTCACTACTGGTAGATTAGCCACTATCTGATAGGCAGTAGATGTATCCTTTGCTCTAGTTGTAAATGCAATCGCATTGTTTACCGAATGTCTTAACTTGTCTGCATTTTCCCAGGCCTGCTCCTTGATCCCTATCAATGTTAAACTTTTCCCTTGCTTTTCACTCTCCAATGAAGCAAGTCTCTTGGCTATGACATCATTCTTTTCAGTGAGCTGGGTTATTTTAGTATCCATTACATTCAGTTGAGTTTTGATCTTTCTTATTTTAGCCACCTTTCCTTGTAGATCTGTGACTGTTGTTAGTACATTATTCATGCTCATTGTATTAGACTGTATTGAAGATTTTATTGACTGGACATCTTCTCTTAGTTGAGCACAAAGATTTAATATCTCTGATATTAAGCTACCAGACCCAGCTGTATCTAGTTCTTCTTCATTAATTGAGTTGCTTATGGTACTTTCAGTATTATCTTGTTCACCTTTATCAGATAGCACATTGGATGTTTCCGCTGTCATATTTGTTTCAGCATTATCTAAAGAAGTTTCTTGGTCACCTTCTTCTTGCTTACCAACTTTAAGTGGACGTTCACTTTCTAGAGGGCTGAGTGATGATGAGGCTGTTCTCTTTATGTTTGCACTGGGGGTGGATGTATTTTCATCTTCTTTTGTAGTCGATTTTGGAGATACATCTGATGTCATCTTTGTATTGCTTACATGTTGCTGTTGAGGTTTAGATTTGGGCTTACCTTTTCCTTGATCTTGGGATGGTAGTTTTGTGAATGTAGCTATGTCTGGCTGATTTTTGGTCATATCCTGTCTTTTTCTTTGTCCTTATCACCAGGTTTCATGTCTGATGAGGAGCCACTGTGGGCTTTAGGATTTTTTTCTGTTTCTATTACCATGTTTATCAGTGCTACCGGGAATGTTATGTGGACAATAATATAGTTACAACGCCATTTTAGTTCGAACTAAGTTTATTGCATTAGTTCTTGCTTTTAGTCCTTCCTTGGCTTAGTGTTCTCTCTTCATAAGTGTAGTATTTCAAACTTTAGTCTTTTATCTTTGTAATTCCATAATATTGAAGATATAGCACTGTTAGTTCAACTAATAATTAGCCATTTACCGTGTGTTGCGTGTCAACACGGTGATTATGGATGATACGGCAAGTAGCGACCTAATAATAAGCTTTGGATTAAAACTCCTAGAGACTTTACAATGAGATCTTAAATTATGTCTTTGGAGAACAGGAGAGTCATAACTTCCTGTCATGCATCATTCCAAGAAAGTTTAATGTATTTTTGAAAATAGAGGTGGTGATTGATGAAATTTTCGCAAGATGTAAGAATTCCTTAAGTAAATCCGTTAACGCGGAAGTCTCCGGAATAATACAAACAATCCTTTTACACACAACTATTAAATCAGCTGCTTAGCTACTTAGCTACTTGTTACAGAGATCTGGAAGAAATCTTGTCTCTTCAGCTGCTAGTACTAGAATGAATGTATGAGTCCTCAGAGTGAGTACTCAGGTGTAATGAGACAGCTGCTTAATGCACATACTTGAATGATGCGCCTCAAGTGCTATTCCACGAAAGTTCCTAAACTTTGCCAGTAGAGTGAATGTCGAAATACGGAGGACAATAGTGCGATATCGAATTAGCGAAATATTACAACAGTGGTATGCCAAGAAAAATTGCCCTGCACAAACAAAAGAAGTAAAGGCAAAACCAACACCTGCTGTAGATAGCTAAAGAGCATTACCTCCTGAGAAGGGAACGTTAACAATTAAATCAAGCAATGCTATTTGCAGTTAGGCATGAGTAAACGACACCTGTGTTGAACTACACTGCCAATTATTTTTCCAATTAATTTGAGAATTATAAATATAAAATTACGAAGTAATCTCTAAATGTTTGCCGACGCATGTAAAGAATACAAATTGGTTTAAAAGATTGGCACAAGTGCACATTCTTGTATGTTTAAAGTTTAAAAAATAACTGTCACCAAATGAGCCATATTTGAAGGGTACCGATCATACTTTGAAACAAGGAGATAACCTGTCAGCTACCAAGCTTCATGCCGCCATTTTGTCTGTCCCGTGACGTGTGACATCCTTGGCACCTTGCCAGAACTTTCAGAAATTAGGTCAGAAATCAAAGCAAAAATCTGGTGAAAACAGAAAGCTGAATGCCCTATAGAGGGCATTCAGCTCAAATATCTCCCGCTGTTACAGCACTGTTACAACTGTCATGTTGGTAGATCAGAGAGCGTTTACCGCTGAGAAATTGACATTTTGTATTCCCGCATACACACTCAAGAAACAAGTCAGTTTGATAGTGATCTGGGGTCAGATTTCACGTAAACAATTCAGGTAGATAATGCCGCAGCTTATGCTACAGGTAAACACAGGTAAAGATTGTATGCTCGTGAAACCAGTTTCGGGACCTTGATCCGATCCTTACCTGACGGATAGAGAAGCTCGGATCTCAGCTGATGTATAACAGGGCTTCAAACAAATGTCGGTTAAATGCACCGGCCACTCACTAATCACTAGGAATTGTTCAATAGTGAGAGAAAGAAGTAAACACAAAAACTATTGCTCATCAGGCGAACTTTCTTGCTGTGGAAAGAAACACGTAGATTTATAGTAAGGGATCATGAAATTACCATCAATTTGTTATCGCCCCGAAAGAATTGAATCTCATGCTGAGCTATTGAGGCGAGTAATATTTCAGCGTGGAACTCTGTTCAAATAAAATTGATAGAAATACATAATCAAATCATTATTCTATTCAGTTTTGGAACAATAACACATCAAAAACACAGCATGGAACTCTTGTGTTTTCTCTTTTATTGTGTACGTTCCGAAATTTATAGGAATTTCTTGATTTGCTGTTACTTTGGTTATTTCAATGTAAAAACACATAAAATAAGGATCAAAATTGTTGCTATGTTTTCTTTGTGTTTAAAATGTAACATGACAGTCCAAAATGATATAATCAAGAAAGTGACTTGGAAAATCAGTTTCTGGTGTGTGATGAAACGAGTGATTCTATAAATTCTCTGTCCTTAATTTAGACTCATTTGACATCACAGAATAGAAGTACATATTTGATAAAGTTGATTAAAATTTTGTGTGTATCATTTGACCCATCTGAAAGATCACTTCCATCAAAATAATTGGAGGATCCAATGGGAGGCACCAGATGCGCGCCCCTGCCTCCCCCCCCCCCCTCCCGTACAGCCCAATTTTTTTTTCATTTTCATGCAGTTTTGGGGGATTTTTATGCAAAAAGAAATCCTGGATCGTGCCAGTGTTGCTCCTCTCAATGATACGAGAGCCTTAGGAACTAATGTGCATAAGTTTGTACTATTGGAACTCTAGTATGTAACTACATTAGTTGTATTCATAACGCATTTTTTGTACTGCAATGCGGCAAATCGACTTTCAAAGCGAATCGAACCCTACTACCCTTCCCTTCTTCACACCCTGTACTTAACAGTATCAGCTGCTGAAGCTGTGTATAGGTATGCTTATGATGATGATGAAGAAGAAGAAGCTGGGTTTTCCGACGGTGAAGCGGCTTGTATTTACAGGGTATACTCATACATAAGCTGCATCAGATCTGAGTTCTTTCTAGTTTCATTACCTGCGGAACAGAGCTGCTTATTGCGAGGTTGAGCCACACGCTTTCATCGTAAAGAAATACGGATGTAACGTATATTCTGGCTGCTACGTTGAAAGACGTATTCAGATTATGAAAACTTAAGCGCCCCGCAACAATTGAATTGAATGAGCTCAGCATGAAATTAAATTGTTGCAGGGCGCTAACCTTTAATGAGTAATCTTATGATCTGGCTAAAGACTCGGCAGATAAGGATTTACACACTTATTTTGCACATATTTGTGTCTTTTGAGCTCGTGTGCTTAGCAGTACCTGAGCTTGTCATTTACCAAATTGCTCTGTAACAGCTGGAATGCAATCGAATTACACGTTTTACGTTAGCTTCGTTTTAGTTAGCGTAACAGTGTTTTGTGACGTAGCACCTTGATAAAAGCGTTTGGCTTCTAACTGCGCAACTTTTCACACGACAGATATTTGAGTAGAAGAAACGATAGACGAAAGGAAATATTAATCCACGAGCAAAACGTGGCAGGAGAACTTATACTAAAACTGTACAGCGTGATTGGTTAAAGCGTGTTCAGGATTAACCGTAGGTGAAGCTTTGATACGGATCTAGACTTTACTTCCTACACAGTCTGGCTGACCTAGTTGTGAGTACCGATGCTTCACTGGTGATTACGTTGGTTCTCAGTTCAAGTAGACAGAGAAAAACGTGTTAGTTCCAAAGCAGCAGACAGTGTGTTAGTTTTAGAAGAGCAAACTGTGGATAATTCATTTGTGGTGAGTAATCTAGTTTGAAAGGAATAGTAATCATGCCAGGTCCGTGGAGAGGTGGAAAGAAGGCACCGCCACCAACGCCTCCAAAACCGGGAGCTCCGAAGCCCGGAGCGCCTGGAGCCCCCGTCCCAGCGCCCAAGCCCGGCGCTGCGTCTCCTCCTGCCGCCGCTGCTGCCGCCCCTGCACAAGCCCCAGAGCAGAAACCAGCTGCCCAGGTCTGGCCTCCGCAGAAAGCCACCGGCCCGCCGCCATCTACCCAGCCGAAGGGTAAGGTGCCACCACAGATACCTCTGAAGACAGCGGCCAAAGCACCTGCAGACCAAGCACCCGAGGCAGCTGCTCCCGCTCCTAAAGCCCCTGCAAAGGCAGCAGAACCCTCCAAAGCCCTTGTTGTGTCCAAAGGTCAGGCTGTTGTATTAGCCCAACCACCAGCTCAGTTTCAAATTCCAACACCAACGAAACCAGCAGGACCTCCTCCGGCTGAGCCCCCAGCCAAACCAGCTCCGCCAAAGCCTGCTGAACCTCCAGCCAAACCAGCAGCTCCAGAACTAGCCAAAATCCAACCAGCTCCCGAGCCAGCCAAAGTCGCAGAGGCCCAACCAGCAGCTGAACCAGTCAAGGCACAACCAGCTCAAGAACCGGCCAAAGTTCCAGGGGTACAGCCAGCCGCAGAACCAGCCAAGGCACCAGAGACACAGCCTCCGGTAAAACCAGTTGCAGAACCAGCGAAACCTCAAGAGGCACAACCAGCTCCAGAGGCACAATCAGCACCAGAGGCACAACCGACTCCAGCGGCACAAGTTCCACCCCAGGAGGCTGCACCAGTACAAGTTGAACTTGCAAAAGAACAACTAGCTGCTGCACCAGAAGTAAAGCCGGCTGAAGCCGCACCAGCAGCTGCGGAGGCAGCGTCACCAGCCCAGGAGGCAGTTCCTGCGCCATGTGAAGCAGCGCCAGCAGAGGTAACGCCAGCGCAACCAGCACCAGCGCCAGACGCAGCACCAGCGCCAGATGCGGCACCAGCTGAAAAGGCACCTAAGGTAGAAGAAGCACCAAAGCCAGAAGAGGCACCTAAAGCTGAACAGGTGCCACAAGTTGAGGAGGCACCAAAAGTAGAAGAGGCCCCAAAAGTTGAGGAGGCACTAAAAGTGGAAGAGGCCCCAAAAGTTGAGGAAGCACCAAAAGTAGAAGAGTCTCCGAACGTTGAGGAAACACCAAAAGTAGAAGAGGCTCCGAAAGTTGAAACGGCACCACCAGCTGCTGAGGCACCAAAAGAAGAACCAAAACCAGAAGCAGCATCTGAACAGCCACCAGCTTTGCCTTCTCAGCCACCTCCAGAGGTACCAGCTCCAGCTGCTCCAGTAATTGCACCAGTTGTGGAACCAAAAATTGCGGAGCCAGTTAAGGAACCTGAGGCCAAACCAAAGGAGAACAAGCCAAAACCTATGGAACTGGTTAAGCATGTAAAACATGAGCTTGGGGTGTTACAGGCCCAGATGGGAACCCTGCAGCAGCTAATGAAAGCGTTAGAGGCCTCTTTACAGACTTGTTTGGACACTATGTGTGAAGAGGAGAAGGCATGTGCGCATGAAGAAGAACCAAAGATTGAAGAGGCCAAGAAAGATGAGGTAGCCCCTCCTCCAATTCTTATCCCTTCCTCATTTGAGCCCCAAGGATCTCCGGGGGAGGCCCCCAAGGTGGAAGCTCCGCCCCCTGCAGCAGAGGCCCCTGCCGAAAGTGAGGGGGTGTCACAGTGTCAAATATGAATATGGATTTAGAAAATCTTTCCCTACAGTCTGAGATCATGTTATCACAAATTTATTCAGTTGAATGGTTCAACAGTTCATAGGGTTCAGAACAATCACAACTGCCATCACAAACTTTCCCACTGCTCCAGTGGCTGTCGGATCTGTGCAGTATGTCCTCAGTTAACTGTATCGTTTCTTCATTCTTCAACCCATTTTGGGGCGTTTACACGTTTGTTTAGACACTGCTGTGTATTTGGTTTTCGAATAAAAACATTTTAGTGTACACTCATCCTTCATCGTGAAGGACTACGCGATTGCAATCAGCATTTTGTACAAAAGCAACGATTATTTATTAAAAATTCAACAGGTTGATTACGAAGTGTCTTGCTTTTTCTTACAGTGTTCATCATTGGTATGAAATGGTATTATTTTGCGCCAATGAATTAAGGCCGGAGAATATTTCTCAACCTTTCCCAGGGTATTTTGAGGAGAGACACGTTTAACCGTAAATTCTCGGGAAAGAAATAACAAGCGGACAAGTTAACAAATTTGGCGACGTTCATCTGGCTAAATTATGATCATTTTATGGTTTCGCGAAAAACACAGTGTGCTCTTTAAGGGTCTCCATACACAACATGTACATGTGTAAGGGTATAATGCAGATGGAGACAATGTCTTATTGAATTGACCTTTAATAACTTTAATCACAGATGGTATTGATGCATCCAATGTCCGCGGCTTTTAGCACAGAGATAAAATGAAGACCATTTATCCCGCTGGTTCGATATTCCGCAGATTCCGACCCGGGTGCTTCTAATGTAAACAAATGAATTTAAAAAGTTTGGCCTGACAAAAAGAAGTTTAAAAAAAAGCGCCAACGACGGTAACCTAAATGAACGCATTACAGGATGACATTTTGGAACATTAGAATTTCACGCTGGTCTTAAAACGGATCAATAGCACAGAATGGAATTTTGGTCAAATATTCCAGATTGATAGCAATTTCAGGAACTGAACAATTGCACCAGATCTGGAAATTAAAATTTTGCATTGTGTTTTTATTCACATCAAAAGCAGTGTCAAATTCTAAAGTTTCTCAAATTGTCAGAAAGTTCAGGATGTAAAAACTTCAAGTTAACACGAAAATCGTGTCAGAAGTTTAACACGGCACCTTATGGGAAGCTCCCTTATGTACCCTCATGTACACAACCAGATCAAGAAATTGTAAGAAAAAGTTTCGGTCCAGGAAATGCTGGCCTGTGTGAAGTGTCGCCTTAAGTTGATTGCAATAGTATAGGCACGACAATAGATGTGTCTGAACTCACTGAAATTTCCCGTCGAAACTTTTTAATAGGCCTCCATGATGATTTCTTGATCTGTGACACCAATTCTGTATGTATTATGAAATCCCACTAATTTGAGACTCCACTCTGTGCCACTGATGCAGCAGGTTACCTCCAAAGTTACCTGGACAACTTGGACGTGAACGTGACATTTTCTTGTTAGACTATCTATTATTTGGGTTTTGACCTTAAATTTAGTTAACGTGCGGTTCAACGTCCAAACTTGAACAAACCATGACGCAACACACAAAACTCAGCCTTTACGTAACTACTGCTAAGCCACCCTAACAACAAGCGTAAACTTCTAAGGTCTCAAAATTAGTAATTTTTTTCTGTTCTGCACCACACAGACACACATATACACAAATATAAACACACACAAACAAGTATTTACAATGTTTTATAAACTTTTATGGGACTTTTACGTTTTGAGAGATTTTCCAAACTTTGTTTAATTTATCTAATTAGACAGGATTAAAATGTACTCATTTCAGCATTGATGCCAAAACATAAACTTCAAATGACTTTCACATTTATTTTGACCTTGACCTTGTGTATTGCTCGCAAATATGAGAACATGTGATTCTGACAGATGACAGTCCAAATTAAATATTTTTATTGCGTTGACCTTGAACCAGCATACCATAAATGAAGTTTCTAGATCGAGTGGTTCAAAAGTTACAGCATGGACAGACAGACAGACAGGCAGACAGACAGACAGACAGGCAGACAGACAGAAATGACTAAAAACATTACCTTATTGTATACGCAGTTTACATAAAAGTGCCAATTTTCCTAAAAGTACCAAACTGGGAAAAAAAAACGTGCTTGATGAAGTACAAAAACACCAAGGCGTTCTAAGTGTTTAAATTCCAGTGTTTTATGGCTTACACATTCTTCTATAACAAAGGCGCGCATACTTTGGTCAAAACAAGTGGAATTTCGTACTTTTTCCAATAAAATCAACAAGTCACTCTTACAAGCCTCCTGTCTCTGTCCGTCAAAATACTCACTGTTTACTTTTTACGACATTTATGCCATTATCATGTAGTCAAAATTATGTCCTTTTTGTGTTTTGGCTAATTGCTACGTAGCCCCAGGGCATTTCTGTGACAATGTCATGTAACTTGCACACTTCGTGTGTACAGTTATGTACAAAGGTGCACCCATCAAAATTGCGACAGTATTTGCGAATGTGATGGAATCCCAGAAACGCACATGTTCATTCACGCACACCACCACCACCGCACATACATACACACACACGCACATGCTTCTAGGGGTGACTTGTATATAAGGCAGGTGGACCAGGTGGACAAGCATCAGTTCAGAAGTTAAGTATTATATTGGATACTCAAGCACAGGAGCTTGTAACAGAAAGCAAAATGCAGTGTCTTCTTGTAGTACTCAGCGCACTAGTTGCGGTCGCCATGGCAGGTAGGATAAAGTGTTACATCTCATTTACTGCAAAAATAAATTTAAAAAAGGTTAAAATAAATAAAAGACGGAAAATCAATTGAATAAATTATGTTTTAAATCGAATAAAATCAACGGTGCCATAGTGATATATTTAAAGACACTGGTGCAAAAGAAATTGCAATTTTTACTAATTTTGGACCATTAGCTCAGCATGAAATTTACTGATAAATTAAAATGAATAAATAAATAAATAAATAAAAGACGGATAAACAATTGCAATTGATATGTTTTTTAAACCTAAGAAAATCAGCTGTGCTTTTTCGATATTGTATGCCACGTTACTGAAGGAAAATACAATATTCTAATTTTGGCTTGCAACTTTTTCTAACGTCAAACGAATCAGGAGTAAGAACAAAACATAACATACAGTTACTTTGTGAACAGTGGAATTCCCACTTCATTGTTTCTTGCAAAAATGATTTACAAATCATGAATTACAATGCAAAAATAACAATCAAATCAATTTTTAATCACTTTCAAAATGATACATACACAAAATTGGTGAAAACAGGTGACAATTTTGGCGGGTGGCGTCAAAGACTTCCAGTTTGAAAGGCTTTTGTTCCCTTTTTATTATTTACAATAAAATTTACAACCGAAGTAGTTGTATTCGTTATCCTATAAATTTGGTTTTCTGTCGGTGTTGTAATACATGTATCAACTTCGGGATGGGGTAAAAAGTTATAAAGATAGCTGATAAACTCACCTCAATTAGAAATCTGAATCCTATTCCTGTATTTAATTCACAGGTCATAAGTGCAGCAAAGACGGATTTTTCTACAACGACGAGAAATCCTTCAGAATCTGCTCCAACGGAAACTCCTACGTCCAGCCATGCGCTCCAGGTTCCCGCAACTCCGGAAAATACAGGTATTTAAGCAGATTGTATTTCTCTACAGTTTTAATAATATCTCCTGAAATGATAATCATTTTCTGTTCACGCGGTAGGGGGACATAATCTACGGCAGATGGACACTTCATATAAATTTAATGGAGTATTTTGGTTATTTTCAAAGACGTATATGAAGTAGGCCAGGTTTTGTTTGTGATTGCAATTCAATTATAGATCATAACTAGCAGTTGTAATAAACAGTAACTATTGTATATTTTTTTTCAAATTTGCACTTAAAATAGTAAAATAACAAGACTTTCTTAATTAATTAAGAATAGGAATAAATTTTAACTTAGGTTTTTCCTCTTTCTTTCACCTGCTCAACTAAGCAGATTTGGCAAATTAGGCAGCGAATTAATACCACTATCAGCAAAATAGCTGAAAATCGTTAATGACTTATTTTAGTTCATTGCTGAATGTAGTCCTTTTAATTAGTCATTTACTAAAGTAGTTTAATTTCCCTGCCTAATTTGCCGAGACAGGTGAAACAAATAAGAAAACCTCCAATAACATACATGCACATGTTTGGTAAAAAAAAAACATGTAAGTTTTGTTTGTTTTTGCCAGGCACGGAGGATACTCAGACTCTGCTCACTCTTTCTGTGACGTCAACCTGGTTGATCATGGTTACGCAGTGAAACACGGCGGTTATGGACATGGTGGTCACCATGGCAACGCACACGGTCACCATGGAGCTGGATACGGCCATGGCAACAGCTACGGACATCATGGAGGTTATGGCGGACATGGACATGGTGGATATGGAGGATATGGACATGGAGGTCATGGTGGATTTGGTGGATATGGAGGTTATGGACATGGACATGGTGGATATGGTGGACATGGCGGATATGGTGGTCATGGCTACGGTACATAATTGTTTATTCTACACTATTCTTTTAACTTGTTGAGATCCAATAGGGATGCAATTGACAAAAAATTATTTTCCAAAAAGAGACACATTCAGCTCTTTTTATGATTCTAAACAATCTGTTATTTGCCTCATCATTTTAAGGTGCAAAATTGGCAGTTGGTGAACGGAAAAAATTCATGATTATTATAAGTGCTGTGTATTATTATTATTATTATTATTTTTATTATTATTATTATTATTATTATTATTATTATTATTATTATTATTATTATTATTATTATTTTGTTTGAAAAGGGAAACTTATTTCAGCTGTGCAACAACGTAATCACTAAAACCCTTTAAGGTTTTATACTAGTAATAAAGTTACTTGAACAGATAAAAATACAAAGTATATAAATTCATACTTACTCTTTGCTTCTCCGCGGATGTATCAGAATCTACCAAAGGTCTAATTTCAGTGAGGAGGGATCAGGCAACTGAACCTATTTATACAGTTCCTTCTTGTGGAAATCTATGTCAGTCAATCTCAAATCCATGGAAAAGAATAAATCACTGTGGCCATATACAATAAGTCAAAAGCAAACCTTATGCGGATCACTGACAGACACAGCAGAAAATAATCACGTTCGTGAATAAAATAAAAAATTGTGCCAAAATAACAGTTGGTTGTGTACAAAGTAACCGTTTTGTATGAGCATTTATATTTGCTTAAATGTTAAGGAGATATCCCTGAAAATAGATAAAAGGTATAAATAAAAATGCCTGTAGATTGAACAGTTTAGTGCGTTGGATAATAAGAAAGGACAGAAAAGAGTGATCTTGGTGGCAGGGATTTTCTTTTGATATATCAATCCACTTGTCCATGCCTTCAGGAAATTCATCAATGGTCCCTCAAAAGGTTTACACTTGGGTGTGTTTTTTTATTGATGAATTAAATAACATCTTGTTTATTTTATTTTTATTTGATCTAGCAGAGAGATGGGTTTGTAGATTTTAGGAAAAAAATTAAGATAATATGATTCAAATAGACACATAGATATTAAATAAACAAACAACCACTTGGTTGCGCGCTGGTCCCAGATTATGGACAGCGATTTTTGCCACCAAAAACTTTAAAGAAAAAAAAACCATAACCACTAAACGTAGTGAAATTAAAGCAATTAATCACGCACAGGAAAAAAAAACAATTGATAAAAATATAAAAAAGAACAGTATCCGATGATCTGACCTGACGATGTTTATTCCATAGAGAAATATAATTTTACCGTTTACCTTAAACGATGTGAATAATAAATTTCAAATTTGTGAGCAATAAGGTGATGTTTAATGTTTATCAACAGAGATACTGCACCTGGATCAGTGCATGTGTATGTGTGTGTGTGTGTGTGTGTGTGTGTGTGTGTGTTAGAGATGGTGCCGAATGTAATTTTTCACAACTCGTATTTGGTTTACAACGAAATTTTATTTGATTTGGTATTTAAGAATCTTTATTTTTAGCAGGAAATCATGGTGTAATTTTAGTACTCATAGTCAAAAGTTGTAATCGGAAGCTTTGTTTTATGGAAAACTAGGATCATATGTGTCCCTCAAGTCTTGGGGTTTTTTTCAATTTGTTATCCCAAAAGTATTAGATAACAACATGGTTCTTAGCTCCATAAAAACTGTTGTTTTTGCCCTTCAAACTAATTATTTTAATGATTGACCATGACCTAATTAAAACCAACTATTTGCTTTTATCATTTTCATAACCGAATTTGAGAAATAAAACCTGCAGAACCAAATGCGGATACCGAAACTCATCTCTAGTGTTTGTACATCTATTAAGTTGTAGGCTAAAATAAAAATCTGACTTTGTATGCAGCGTGAAGCATTCAAAAAGTGATTTGAATTGCGAAGCTGTATGAGATGTGACAGTGCTTGGCCTGTGGGATAACTGTCATGGGCTATTCAACTACGAACTATTCATTGCGTCAATTTATATTACCATGTTAAAAAATGTTTCAAGTCCTGTGTAGCTCGGGGAAGTTGACATTAAAGATTAACCAAATCACAACCAAAAATCTAAATTCCTCGACAGATACAAAACATTGTTCTTACCAATGAAGGGAATGAGTTTAGACCATGACTGTAAATTGTCAATATCGCTTACTTAAAGAATTAGAAAGTTTAATATACGTATACTGGGGTACATTGGACCCTTGGTAGATCCGCACACACCTATGCAGATTTAAACAGCATTACTAACTTGACTTACAGTGTTCACACGGGGGAAATTTAGGATTGATAAATAAATAGAAATAAAATAAATTATTCTTCCTGAAAAATTTCACAGTGAAAGGTACTGATTTTTTTTACCAGACATTCCCAAAGAAAATGTTCTTTTCTGTGTAGTTATGTACATACATCCGAAAGCACATTACATTGCATTTTGGACGGAAGAAATGTGAATTCCATCACAAATGCGTCATGAAACTGCGGTCGAATACAGAAAAAGCATAGTTTATGGGTCAAAGTTTTGTTTTGTTTTTCGAAATGTTAGGAAAAGTCCACCTGTGACACAGCTTTAAATTAGCCAGATACTGTTCGTGGTAATACATTTAAGTAGTACAAACGGAAAACTAACTAGCTGTGTGTTATTAGAGTGAAGATAGCCGAATTAAACAATGGTGCGAGTTTTGTTGTATCATCACTTCGGTTCCCAAGATGTGCTTCCGACTGACGATGAACCAGTCGCACTTTTCTGCACAATTGACAAGGTAATTTAACAGATATAAAATACTTCAGCCATTGCAATTAGTGAGCACATTACGTTTGTGTTAAATTTATCAACAATGTCAATTTATAATGTGATAGGAATAATAAACTACACGTATTGAAATTCTCAATAATTGCAGGCATTTGTGGCCACGGCTTCTTGTAACATAGAAGTCTTTAAAATAGGAAAAGATGGACACGAAAAGACGGCCAAATTTCCAACAGTTGCACTTGTAAAGCAGCTTGTTTATGATGAAACAGGTAATCAATTTGTAAAACTATACATGTAAGAAAGTTGAGTGAAGCGAATGGTCAAGTTTTTAGTGTTAAACCATAGCTGTTAAGAGAAAAATGCACAGATCCGAGTTCCAATTTATCAAGTCGTAAAGCATCGTCAAGTTTTAACGTAACATTGTTATACTGTAGAAAATGTCATTGTCACACTTGAAGAGAAGCCATCAAAGTCTGGTCCACAAGGTGCAGTTAGAGTGTACAGTAACTGGGAGGCTGATCTCTCGCAACGACCTATGAAAGCTAGGATTGCAGGTACAAACATGTGGCATTTGATTTATTACAAAAACAGCTTTACCGGTGACACAGACACACGGTAGATAATTTTATTATTAACGACTACCCTTTAAATTGACATCCATGTGCTTTTCCAAAGACTGTTTATACTATTTCAGCAAATTGCTCACATATGAATAAATCTTTGTGTCTAAAATAATTTTGTAGGTCATGCAGCAAGCATTCGACACGAAGACCATGACACAACAGATCAGTTTGAAATGATAGAGATACCACTGAAAGGTGAACCCACCTGTATAGCTATTGGGAAATCATTAGGTGGTATTGGAGTGGCTGTGGATGACACACTGTTAATATATGCGTACGCCCAAAAGAGGGTGGCGGATACAGACCAAACATACAGGTAAGCATTTTATTAGTAAAGACAGCATATAATTTAGAATAAATACCGTGCTACGATACAAAGATGAAATTTCTTGATATAATACTATGGCAACTATCCGAAATTGAATGTGGCCATATTGTTCTGTCTTGTGCAAAAAATATTCAACAACACAGTAAGGTGTAATAATTTAAGTATGATTGTGTTTTGTGCATAAATACAGCATTGTAAACATTAATAATACTTTATCCTCTTCTAGGGATTTGAAATCAGTATTAGAGATAACGTTCAATTTTTATCTGAACGAGATCGCATTATGTGAAGAGTATGTGGCTGGTTGTTCCGATGATGAATTCCAGGTCAGTGTAATTTTTTTCAGACAGTACGTTTTGCCCTGTACCTGTTTACCATCATGCTTTTAAGTGCGTTTAATCTATGTGGAATAACAAAATTATCTTTGATATCATTAAGAGCTTTTCAATCTATTTTCAGGTAATAAAGTTAAAAGTATCCAGAAATCAGTGGGATGTTAACCTGAAAAAACGAGAACCTGTGTGCGATGTATCAGCCATGGTGTGTGAACCATCTTCTCCAACTAAAAGTGTCGCAAGCAGAACGTCCAGTTCTACATCACTACAAGATGGCAGTTCCTTACTTTTTGGGTTTCAAAACAGGTAGGTATTAAATATTTTATGAAGGTTGTTATTAATCTCGAATTCAAATGATGAAAGTTTCAAATAGCACACAACTCTAATTAAACACGTCCATCGACATTTGAGGAAAACACTGCAAACATGATTTGTGCTTATTTGTATTTGTAGAAATACATACAGTTCGAGTGCATCTCTCAGTAGCATGGTATCATCACAGTCGGTAGACACGCAGCCAAGCAACCCTTACATAGTGGAGGATGAGTTCCATGTGGTGTGGGACTTTGACAAGGAAGCAGAGGGAGAGATTCATGTACCACATGCTTCATCAGCAACTGCAGCTCCGTCTAGACCAGGTAAGTCTTACTTCACGCAAGTTTTACACATTTTTCCGTGAACTTCAGACCATCCAAGAGAAAACAAATGTTTCTTTATCTCGCTGTCAATTTGAAATCTGTCTTCCCCAGGGCCACCAAAACTGATGAGATCTTCATCATCTCAGATCGGAAAAACAAAACCAACTGTCGGTAAAACGTTGAAACCACCAGGACGAACTATCATTCTCAAGGTACATCAAGACTGTATGAATACATTTTTTCATTAATGCATATTTTCATGTAATGCACATTTAAAGTTTTGTGAACCGAGGCCCATTTTATGGAACTGCTAGTACTCTCAGACTTCGGATGACGCTGTTCATGCAAAAACATAAAAATATGATCCCCAGTGTCATTTCTGATATGAACTCACTTTCTGCTCAGTAGGATCATCCACGTGTATGTATGTTAGCAGGTAGTCAACCACTCGCACAAACTATTTGTTTAATTTTAGAGTATGGAAAATCACGTTCAACAGAAGAAGGACAAGATGAAACCCACCATGGATAAAGACGGAGAGCTTATCGGTCCGTTAACGAATGCTTACGAATGTC
Source organism: Haplosyllis anthogorgicola (assembly GCA_038406195.1). Taxonomy (NCBI): domain Eukaryota; kingdom Metazoa; phylum Annelida; class Polychaeta; order Phyllodocida; family Syllidae; genus Haplosyllis; species Haplosyllis anthogorgicola. The sequence continues at coordinate 19,646 of JBCAUI010006128.1, forward strand.
CGGTTAGCATCGATTATGAATATGATGGTATGTGTAATGTTTTCCACCCAAAAGATATCAATGATAAGCCTTAATCTGTGTGGTATGAACGAATGTTTTTTAGACACTTTTACTGTACCTAACACAGGAAGCTATCGGACAAGAGAAGTGCAAAGACATGAGTAGGAAGCAAGTTGATCAATCAGCTGAAGTTTACAAATGCCCTATCAAGTATATTTTACCTCAAATGATGTATAAAAATTTGTTTACATACTTAGGAGGTCATTTTAGATCACAAACACTTGATAATTCAAAATGCTCACAGGATGCTATTGGATAATTGTTTATTAGCTGGTGCAAGCAGAGGTGATGCGGCTGGTGGAATGACGCGGTTAGGATTTTTAGATGGGACAGTATTCACAATGGTGTACAGAAAATTTGAAGAAGGAACCAGATTACATTCATTGATAATGGATGCTACATATATCACAGGTGAGAAGACAAGAATGATGAATGAATTGTGAACAACATTTCCATTGTGTATTATTTTCATTAGACACATAAATAGATACATGTAGTATTATCTTAAAACTTGCGGCAAATGTGACATTTTTTCACTTTATAAATTTCAGAAATATCTGATGTGACTAGGCTTACCGGTAGAATGCACAGGAATTTGACTGAGGTCTTCATAGGATCTCCAGATCAAGATGACAAGAAAGTTGGCGTCACGGTATTTGTGAGTACTGAACAGGAAGGATTTATGTATGAAATCCACGGGAAAGTTAGACAATTGGCTCACTATCCATACACTGCACGATGTATTCAGGTTTGTGATAATTTGATCAACTTGTTAATGTATGTCAAATATGTACTGTTTTGTCCATAAATATCCTCTGATAGCTCCCGAAGGAAAAATCAGAATATTTCCCGAAGTAGACCGAAGGCCTTAATTTATTTTCGAATTTTAATCGTTCATTATGATGGTCTTAATCGCAATGAAAATGTCCCCGAAAATATAGGCATGGGGAACAAAATACACATCATTTTTAAAAAGTAGCAGCAACACTGATTCGAAAATATTTATGTTGATCTGTAATTTGAGAGGTAGAGTAGTTTGCAAGTTGTTTACGTTTTATTTTATTTTTTACTCAAGGTCACTTCCAGCAAATTTTTGCTTTATGCTATGACTGAAGCTGGTTTAGAAATTTACACCACACGAGGAGTTGCAGCTGCCCTACATGAAATACTTCACCTGGATAATGTGACCAATGTAAGTTCTCTACTCACGTAAATTAGGTGCTACATATGCACATGAAAGATAATATTAAACGTCAGGGAATCCTTTATTTCCGTATGTGCATGTTTGAGACGTTCTTTAGCTCCAGTTAAGAACATTGCATTAATGCATTGTATTGCAAGTACTACATTAGGAAACAAATCAAATTGTTATGACGTCAATTAGTTCTAAAAGTAAGTTACATTTATGTCTTGTTAACTTACACTTAATGCCGATAACATTACTTTTTTTACTCTTGAAGACTTTTCCCTCTGCTGAGCTGGACATATGTCTTGTTGGACTTCAACCATTCATTGGGGCTAACTGTTTGGATACATCCTTCAGGTGTTTAATCATGCTGACGAAACACAGCATTCCTTCTTCAAAAAAGTATGTACACATAAACTCTGTTTCAAAATAAGTTTCTATATGCAGTAGGCAAAATGGACAAAATTAGTGAATCTCAATAAAACTTTTCAAACAATTTTTTAGATCTAAAGAATCTAATTGGAGTCTTTACAAACTGACACAGCCATCAGTAGAGGAGTTGTATAACGACATGGTAGGTTCATTTTAATTTGAAATAGTAAATTCCTCAGTAAAAATAACGTTTGAAGATGTCAGAATTAATTTGTCTGACACAGTTGTGTGAATTTAGATGTTCAGTCTTAGGTCAATGCGTCAGTTGAAGTCTGTGTTGTTTCCTGGATTTGGCTTCTGTTTTTGTTCTGTTTTGTATTTTTTAATTTTCTTGTAGTTGTATGCTACTGTTATTTTGTTAGGTAGGCTTAAACATTATTTGTGTAATTGTATTTCAGATTGAGTTGGCAACACGTCACAAGGACAATAGTCCTCCGGCATATCTACATCTTTTGCTGGAGGTACAGCTGTTGATGAGAGCATACCTGTGGGCTAGTGGTACGAAAGATCCCCTCATAAAAGGGTTGTTGGCACAGTGCTGTGCGATGTTAGCAGAATTCTATTCGAGGTAGTTATGACAGTTCTATAAGTGTTAATATTTTGCATACTGTTATGTGAAAAATATGCGGTTATTTCTCATTATCATTTATCAATTATCATTTCCAGGAAGTCAGCAGATAACTGGGAATTAGCATTGCCGTACTACAGAATGTCAAAATTGAGCCCCTCGGAGATTCTAAAACAAGCATACAAGATAAATGACAAAACGAAACGGGTAATTGTAGTAAACGTATGAAATAATATGAAAGGGTCTTCCTGCCCACTTGGTCGGCGGGTGCTGACTAGTACTGGCACTGCTGCCACTGTGTCACTGGTGTGGTTGCTTGGGGAGCTCTTGGGACTCATGACGGTGGTCCAAGAACTAGAGACTTCTTGTTGTGTTGTGTTAAGGTTACTATGCAGTATCAGCTCTAGCGCTTTTATCCATAGAAGACAAGATTCATTTCAGAACAATCTGTTTATTCATTTATTAACAATCCAGAGGCTGAGGCACACCTCTCTCTTCTAGTTTATACTGTGATGATGCACACTCTGAGCTGAGGGCTCAGCCTGT
>JBCAUI010006129.1:0-10182 GCA_038406195.1 Haplosyllis anthogorgicola
GCAAACAGATTCTTTGTCTCATTCCAACGTAAGTGTATGGAATCTTCCGTGTGTATGTGGAAACTAACGGGAACTTCGTCAACAAGCGGGAAATCAATTTAGCCGGTAGATGGCACACTTGGTTATGATGGGAAACTGGACGATAATACAATCTTTACATACCTTTGAAGTGAACTTTGGACCACATTTTATTTTACTGTTATTAAAGCAGTGTGGTAGTGACAGCGTTAAAGATGAGCTTTACTCGAAAATATATGTCCTGAGGAGTATTTCTAAATGACATCCATAGGTAGAAGATTGTGCATTTGTCTATTAAATGTGTCGGAAGGAAGACAAAAATCTGTGGTAGAAACTATTGCTAAGTCAGCTCTAGGCATAAATTCCAATACGGTTGAAGGTAAGCAGTGGGCTCTTTTATGAATGCCAAATATAAATAAGGGATCACTTGAAATGCATTCCATCTGAGCTTTCCACATGTGTGCGTAACCGTACTAACGGTAATAGCCCCAGCCCATAGTGTTTAATGTGTATTAATATTAATATGCAGTGGCGGATCCAGGATTTCTCGTAGGGGGGGCGCCCCAATTTTTACCCGATTTTAGCGCAAAAATCCCCAAAAACTCCATGAAAATGAAGAAATTTTGGCCCTCCCGCGCCCCCCTAGATCCGCCAATGAATAATAACTGTGATGAAATAAGTGATAAACTGTCATAATCAAATGAGGAAATCGTCTTCATTTCTGGTAACTTAACATGTAGAAATCCTTATAGAAAAATCTTGTACAGAAATGTGGAGGGTTTTCTCAGTCAAAATATTAATGAATTCAATATGGACTAAATTCAATTCGGAAATTCTGTTTACTTAAAGTGAATATAAGTGAATATAAAACATTATGTTGATTAAAGTGCGTGCAGCCTTGATACATGGCAGCGAAATGTCTCAAATCAAGATCGCTTCAATGTAATTTGGAAATTATTCAAAATTGGCAAATACTAATACTTACGGATGCCAAAACAGGCAAATCTCTTAACCGATCAATGATCAACAAGCCGCCAGTTCTCAATCTACTTCAAACACAAATTCCTAACAAGATGAACAATCCAATGGCCGCTAAACAAACTACTAAGCAAACTTTTAAAATCAAATCTACTTATAATGACCAAAACATTATTCTAACCTGGATACAGCCAAGTCATATTTACTTTAAGTCAGATCCCCATTAAAACAAACACCTTCACGCTTTAAACACACGGTTTAACTTAGATCCGAGGACTGGGAGGTCACAGCAGATTTATTGAATCAATATCACCTCCATAGTAGTGCACGTTTCTGTGTGTCAATCCGCATTCCTTTATTCAGCAGGAAATAAAATTGATCACACCTTCCTTTAAGGTTAGTTATTGAAGTAAGCTGTTGAGGCAGCTTGAGACTATTCCATGTGTCTTATAATCGGGACGGTCTTGTTTCAAATGCGAGACGTCCAGTTTTTAGATTCTTTCCAATCTCAACTTGAACCAAAAGGCTTGTTTAATTACGTCAATGATCGCAAACCTATCAAGTCTCTTGATTACGCCCTGTCTATGCATGTGAATACTACGTGTGCCCCTATTAAGGAATCTATCATGATCTGATCTCGGGCAATTACACTAAAACGGTGGCTCTGTAGTTTATTAACTGTCAAAAAGGTGCCTGTAACTTCAAACCTTCGTTTCAAGGTAGCAGGTTCATTAAAAAATTTACAACTTTAAAATTACTGTGGCATGGTAAGGTATAACCAGAATTATTATCCACATGACTTCAGGATTAAGTTCCGTCTTGTGGAATATTAAATGTATACAGCCCATTTAAGTACACTATGTAATCTCAGATAATTAGCATGGGGATCTGAGAAGATTATGTTTGCTGACATGCAACGTTCTTTGACTCTTTATTCATTAACTAAGCATGCTCATAAAAATTGAAGATAATCTTCTCATCTAATCAAAAGATTGGATAATTGTAGCACTTTTTCAGAAATGATTGGAAAATAATCAATACTTGAGGACTTAAACTTTTTCACTATTTTGTGTACTGAATGGAGATTCTCTTGCTTTCCGCCTTTCCCAATCTAAATTAATACATAAACAGTAGGGTACACAGTGTAACGCATAAAGCGTGATTTTATACCTAAAATTATGTGATGGTGTGCAATGGTAAAGCATAGCAGTTTTCTGCCGCCCCATAATTGTGGCAGCACCTGACGGGAAATAAATACAAGCTACACTTCGTTCCCTGCTGTTTCTCCAGGCGTTTGAGAATGAAAATCCCTTCAATTTTGCAACAGTAGAGCTTCATGTTGTGCCTTTATGCATTTCAATAGCACAGAGGAAATCACTTGCCCCCAAAAGTTTCCAAACGGACAGAAATTTCAAGAGCTAACTAAGGCAATTCCAGCAATATAAGACATCTTTTACAAGTGTTGCTTGGGTCTATCTGCCAGAAAATTGGCCGTATAACCTATATTTATCGTCTATTTATCACCATTAATCAAAATATTTACATCTATTACTATGTACAGTAATTTTGCATCTTCATCCAATCTATTTTTCTGATTGTCTAATGTCAGTATTGAACGTGTATGGTGCCTGTTTATCATGTGTGAAAGGGATTGTAATGAATAAATAATAACATAACGACGAACATGATATTGTTATGGTTCCCAAACCGAAATAGTACGAGTCAAAGCTCACTTCCATGTCTTCTTGCACGTTTGTGTCCGTGCATTAAGACTGGAATACCTTACAGCTAAAACCAAAGCACACGAAATGTGTTCTGTAGAGAAGTATGAGTACACCTCCTTTAATTATTACAAACCTAACCAATAAAATGTGCAGTGGAGCTGAAAATCCTATCAATTTGGAAACGCACAGAACAAAGGGGAGAACTAAAACATTTCATGTTGTGCTTTTGATGTGCTATTGTTCCAAATTTATAGGAATTTCATCCTCTGATTAGGCTGACAAGAACAATACATTAGAAAACAAAATATGGACGCCCAGCAGTAATGATATAAAACTAGTGTCACCATGTCGAAATCATAAAAAACTGAATTCCATACTTTTAGTTTAAGTTATAAGACCATACTTATGATCAAAATAAAGGAATTTAAGGGAAATTTTCTGATGTACTGTTTTATAATCTAAACAAATATCAAAGCCTGAAATGGCTTCTCTTGTGAACTGTACATTTTGATTAAAATTCAAACATGTACTTACCTTGTTAGAGGTGAAGTGATATATCTATGTTACTATCAAGGTAATCATAACATTACGTCCACGATAGATTATTATCTGCACTATAACACAATAAATCTTTCACATAGCCTTATCCGCCGCGATCAATTCTTTAGTAGCCAGAGACCATGTATTGTGGTGCGATCGGTTAATTAGACCCGAGACTGTTGATTTATACGTTTTTACGTACACAAGACTCTAGAACTTCTGCGGTGTCACGCATGAAGTGGAGCTGTAGTGGTTTTATTGATAATATGTGACATGTGTGAAGTAGTATATGTGAAGTATATGTGTAATATGTGAAGATGTAGTGAAGTGGTTAACCTTTTATTTTTTCCAATTTATGGAATGTCCCATTTCTAAAGGGACATTTAATAATCTTTAAAAATCAATAGCACAGCATGGGATGCTTTTGTTCAATATTATTCCCCCTCCCCCAAAATAAAGAAAGAATAAGAAAAAAAATTACAGGAAGTTAGTGCAATGGAAATTGTCGTTGCACCTGTTCATGAGGAAAATTTCTTGTGCAGTTACATCATCTTTTAAAGTTAATACAGTAAAATCTGTATTGGGCGAACTCCCTACTTTCCTTGCCAATAAGTAGGTGGATGTCAGTAGGTACACCCAATGGAGGTTCCATCAGAGACACCATTGGAGATTTTCTTTGAACATATGCCAATGCTGGACACAGTTTCTTTTTGTCAATACATAAAAATAGTAATTAAACAAAGAAAAGTAAGGAATTTAAACAATCAAGTGAATTCGTAAAATTAGTCTTCAGTATTGTAATTAAGTTTTTTCTCTCAATTGTTCGTCATGCTGGGTGATGATGTGTTTTAAATGTAAAATACATTGGCAAAAGTTCACAAATTTTCAATATTATTGAGTACGTGGTTTGGGTATGACAGTAAGAAAAAAATGATTAGTGATTGAAAAACAGTACGTTTGCTTTAAAAATATACCGTAATTGGGATAGGTCCTTCAGACCCTTTAAAAGCAGTGTAATCTGGGAGCTGTCATTCAACACAGCGGATCTTCTCTCTGCTTCTATCTATGCGTCAAATCCACTCATCCGAAACACATCTTATCGATTCTTACTCACAGTGGTGCTGCTCTTCAAATCATGTAAAAAATGTTTATTTGTTGCACTGGCGGATCCATGGGGGCGCGGCCGGCGCGCGTCCCCTCCAACGGCCGAAAATTATTTCATTTTCATGGGGTTTTGGAGGAAGAACAAGAAACAAGAAAATCCTGGATCCGCCTTGTCAGGCGGCCAAATCCACGCGTTTCTGTTTGTGCCGTAAGCTATGCAAACCAATCGCGCAAACACAGGGTGAAATTCCTATCATTTTGGGACAATAGCACATCAAAAGCACAGGGTGAAATTCTTTTGTTCTCTCCGCTCACAAAATGATAGGAATTGCATGTATTTTCATACCACTAAAATTGAAACTGCATCATTAAGCAGGGGCGGATCCAGGATTTCCCGTTGGGGGGGGGGGCGCCACCTCTATTTTCGCCCAAAATTTAGTGGAAAGTGCATGAAAACGAAGAAAATTTGGGCCGGTTGGGGTGGGGGCGCCGGCGGCGCCCCCTAGATCCGCCAATGTTAAGTATTTAATGAGCTGAAACTGGAAAACCAAATTTATAACTGTTTTCCTTCTCCTGCTCTTTAACCACAGTTTCCTAAACCTTTCTGACATAATAACAGTTTAGCATGTTGTCACATTATAGCATAGAGATATTTTAGTTCCATTGCTTGTACAAGTAAATATTTGAAATAATCCATCACTTGGATTAGTTTTGCTGGATTGGTTTGAGCAGTGTAATCTGGAACTGCATTCGGATCCTTCATTATTTGCATACTTGTCTTTTTCAGCAAATTATTTTTGCGAAATGATTTCTACCCAGATATTCAACATTTTACCCAATATTTTATCCAAAATATAGGATATATCGATATTTGTCTTCATTTACTTCACACAGATCTATCTGCTTCACTTGCACCAGTGAAGGCGCGAAACAACAGGCGACACCTGTAGTTAATTTATACCTCCCCAGAGTGCAATGCAAAACAAGATGTCAGCGCCCATGAAGACGGTTTTAAAGCAGACCAGAAAATTGTAAACTCCTTAAATAAACATTGACCATGGCATCCTTTGCGCATGTAGTGTCTTGGTGAGTCAGTACTAATTACGGGACGTTAAAATTAAAGTAACTTCTTGTGTCAAATCAGCTGAAGCATTTTACTGAATATTTTTCCCAGTATATTGTTATGTAATACATTTACGTGCAATCTAATTAGTCTCATGTATGAAAGGGACCAAGTAGACAGATTTTTATATGTATTTAGAATTCAATCATGTCCTCTGACATATTTCAAGCCATGCTCTGGTATGGCATCCAATATATTTGTAAACTTTGCTACAAGAGAATGATTTTCATGGCACGGTACAGAATACCAAAATTGCCTGTGTATCGTAGCATTTCCGTTCAGCTTGGAGAAAATGTCTTTCATGACAACCTTGTACATATATTGGTAGTTCTTAAGTTATTTTCAGTTGCTTCCAATAAAGGCGTCACTACATGTTCTATTTTCCTGCAATTTACTTTCTGCAATTTTTATTCTGTTCACAGGGTAGCAGAAAATCTTCAGCGAAGCTACATTCCGAATGCAAGACTACCAACTTTGAGAATATTTAATGCATACAGGGAATATTGTGCAAAGAATAATATTGAACGTCCAACTCCAGATACTATGATTGGAAAGATAATTGGAAAACTGTATCCAGGTGTCAAAATCAAATTAATACGATGTCTGGAAGGTAGGGAGCTGGGCTATGAAGGTTTACGATTATTGTCCCCAGAGGAAAGACAAAGATGCCAGGAGCTTAAAGTTCCAGAATTTTGTGAGTGGAAGATTTTAGATGGGAACTTCAATATAAGAATTCCAAAGATGGACGTATGTGATGGTGAAACAGTATGGTTTGAATACAGTGTTGAAGGGGAAACAGGAAAACTATCTTTGCACATTCGAAATGAGGAGATAAAAGTGTTGGAGTTTGGCCTTAGTCCTTATGTCATATTAGATCAGGTGTGGATAAATTCCATTATCCGTATAACCGACAAGATGACACTTTGCAAGGGATGTGAGAACGAAACCCCATTTGAACCAAAGTCAGAAAGTGTGGTTACCCATTACTGGAATAATTTATCAGGCTCCCCAGATGACACTTTTGCCAGATTACATTTCTACAAGTGCAGAGTACTTCAGTCACTGTGGTCCTACAGAGAACATTGTGCAGACTGTGTATACCATGTCCATGGTCTACTGAAACATCTTATTATAAGGCATGAGGAAGAGCAGGAAAGAGTCACCAAAGGCAAAGGTGAACCCAAAGTTGTGACCAAAAAAAGTAAGAAAGTTCGGAGAAAGAAGAGAAAGCATGAACACAAAAACAGTGAGTGTGATTGCACGAAACCAAAGAGATCAAGGAGGTCGAAAAAGGTGACTGCCGAACCAGATAGTGGTTTGAGAGAAGTGAAGGTATTTGAACCTGGTGTTTTTCCAGTCACAGTAATCAAGAATAATGAATGTACCTCGGACAATACAACAGTCGTACCAGAAGAACGCACAGTTATTGATGTGGTTCCCAAGTCCGAAGAGTCAGTTAAAAATACAGGAGAGTCAGTTCTAGAAGCACACAATGTCAAATCAGAAACAGAACTGGTACCAAATAAAAGCACAATTGTTGACGTGGTTCCAAAGACCGAAGAGGCAATTAGAAATACAGAATTAACTCCAGAAGAACACTGTGATCCCAACGGTGCCTCAGATGATGCAGATACTGAAAGTGCTACTTTCATACCTAATGTAAAACCGGAGATAGAACATGACAGTCTCGTTTTTCTTCCACAGAAATCTGTGTTGAAAGTGCGAACCGTCGAGGAAGTAGAAAACACTATGATAGTTACAGATGGGCAGGTACATTCAAACGTAAGTGCAGAAAGTGACTCGCAGGATGAATCTTTTTCCATAGTACGAAGAAAGCAAAGCCAGAGAAAGAGTGTCGATACAAATACTTTCGAGATTCATGCAACAGTGTGTCTCTTGTGTGGCATACAATTTAAAAGTAACGCTGAAGCCAAAGTGCACGCGTTGGATCACAGGCAAGGAAAACATTTGCCTCAATCGGATAATAATTGGTGTATATTACCAAAGCTTGCAGAGTGTGGAATGAAAAATGGGAAAGCAGAAACCCGGCAGGGAATCCACCAAAATGTGGTTGGATCCGTTGTGGCAGATGAAAAGGAGAATGCAGTAGATAGTCAAGAGGCAACTGAAAATGTATTTCCAGAACACCTACAACAGCATCCAATATTCGACAAAATAATCCAGACACCAGGTGGATTTAAAATAATACCAATGTGTATCCTATGTCGCATACAATTTAAAAGTGATGCTGAAGCTGATCTACATGCATTAAATCACAGTCGTGCCACATCAGGAAGTAATTCCAAATGCCGAGTTGTATTACCAAGTTGTGGCGAGAAAAGAAAGACGCACAATATGGGCGTTAGCACAGTAGCTCTACGTGACAAAAGTCAATCTCCGGTAGAGTTGCAGGTGAACAAAGTGAGGCTAATAGTGACTCAAGTGTCCTCTAAAGGTGTGACTTCGGGTCCACTAGAAAAGGAACCAACAAAAATGGAAACTGTATTAAATGGTGCACAACAACCATGTTCATCGACATCGCAACAACAGCTACGAGGAACGGAAGCATCGGTATCGCAACAACAAGGAATGCCTGGAATACAACAGCCAGTCTTATCAATAGTGCAGCAGCAACACCAGGCTACTGAAAACGTAACATTAGGAAAGCAACAAAACATAGCCACAGTATTGCCTTCTGTAATACCACATTTGCAAGTGGAAAAATCGGCCATGGGGCTACAGTCTGTTTTTAAACCAAGGAAAAAACAACCAAATACATTGTGCAGATCGCAGGACACAGATGTGAACACCAAAGGCATTCACAAAGTAAATAGTTCAAGCCAGTTTGAAAACAAAGAATTGGCAAATGTGGGAATTAAAATTGTGCCAATGTGCCTTGAATGTGGTTTGATATTTGACAGTCACTGTGAAGCTAAAATTCACAAGGAAAATCATCGTAAGATGTTACCATTACAGCCTCAGAGTCAACCAGGACAGATTATCATACAAACCACTCCGACTTTGCAACAGACAATTCCCACCATTTCTTCTGGTTTACCCCCACTGCGACCAAAACCACTGTTAAAACTGCCGGGCGATCCACAACCTAAAAAACCTAGAAATTCTCTTCCTCTATTGCAGCCAAAACCACCAGTTAATCAGATGGTTCCAATAATTATCCAGATGGTTCCAGTGCTTCAACCAGTGTCACTTAACCAAGAAACAAATGTAGTGGAGTGCCAAAATACATTTGAATTAAGTGGCAACGTCATTCAGCCAGTGCCAATAGTGCAGTGTGAACCACCCAGCAAGGTAATAAAGACGGAAGAGTATGGACAGACAAGCACAAGCTCAATTCAGACAGTGTCAGTATTACAACCTGCATCACTCAAGAACAAAATGAAAACAGAAATGTGAAAAAAGTCGTGAGATTTAAGTAACAATTAAATTATTGTCACAAGCACAAGTGAAAATGGAATAATGATGCATCTCAAACAGTGTGACATTATAAAAGGAGTTTTTCTTTTGGGTACGGAAAATTTAAAGTGTGTGTTACAGAGATGTTGGAAAATAAAAGTACAAACACAAAATTTTTGTTTCACTTACATCTATTGTGAAAACAGGTTTTTTATGAGTGGCGAGAAGACAAGTCCAGTTAGTTGTGACCCAAAATTTTGATTTCACAAAGATTTTTGAAATGGATTGGTCTCTTTAGACCTATAGATTTTAGCCGAGCTATAAGTCTCAAGCTGAGTCTAAAAAAGTGGAAACAGTAAATATCTTAAATTGGTATAACATGATGGACATTTGATTAATGTCTCTGATTTGTCATGAAGGATAAAGATCATTTTTACAAAAAGCCGGAACTTTTTCCTGCTATTTTTTTTTTTTTTTTCAATTTTTCAGTTCTCCCATCTACCACCTCTGGGGTGAGAGGAGCACCTTATGGTCCATAATTCTAGTGTGTACAGTTTACACTGCTCCGTGTTTTCAGAAATCAACGTGCGATACATGTACAGTACTTGCATGCAAAGAGGAACACCACCTTGATAAGTGGCCCAAGTCACAGCAGATTTTTACAGCAGGATCTGTCTTGGCCGGCACTCTTTCTTTGCGAGGACATGAATGCCGTAAAAGGCAGGAATATTGTTAAGACAGGTATAATGAACATGAACATTCAGGATTTATGTCGGGTTACAAAATGCTGTAAAAAGCAAAAAGTGACCCAAAACGGGTGCCTCGCAAAAGAGGTTCTATTGGTTTGATGTTGCAGCAAGGCGCGAAAGAACAGGCGACACCTGTAGTTAATCGATACCTTCCCAGAGTGCAGTGTGAAACAAGATGTCGGCGCCCATGGAGACAGTTTTAAAGCAAACCAGACAATTTTAAATTCCTCAAATAAACATCAACCATGGCTTCCTTTACGCATGCAGTGTCTTGGTGAGTCAGTACTAATTATATGGTACTAAAGTTAAAGTAATTTTTACCTCATAAACAAGCGCTGTGCGAAGTGGACCTCCGCTGACCCGATTCTCCTCTTATCACTCACTCCCCTGTATTACCCTGCCCTCCATCCGAAATTGCTTGCCCCCTACACTCCCCGGACTTAGTGAAAACGGTACACTCCTCCCCGGATATATCGATATTTTTGGCGCGGAAAAAAATATCGATATAAGCGGGATATCGATATAAGCG
>JBCAUI010006140.1:0-10182 GCA_038406195.1 Haplosyllis anthogorgicola
TGTATTAGTGCTAAATCCCAACTTTCAATGATAATATACATGCAAATCAGAGTAGAATACAAGAATATCCAACATTTCGATGATAATTTTAGAAAGATTCCACCAGAATGCAGCCACATGACTTTTCCCACCAAAAAGTGTCATGAGGTGTCAAATTTGGTGAAGTGTCATGAAGTTTCATTCGATAGACTCGACGTTGGTCAACGTCCTTTATTTCTCCCTTTTTGCCTTACCAGTTGTGTCATTCAATATGCACAACTACGAAAAGTGAATTTCACAAAGATAAATGAACTTGAATGGATTTTTTTGACCATTTTACAAATATTACCGTTGTCGAGGGTCCTGTTGTAACTTAGCTATGTGCTCCTTTTTCTTCGGTGCTCTGTTTGGAGATTCGTCGCCGGTCACTAACATTTCTTTGAACGCTGAAGTTAGAACGATGCAGATTGATCAATTTGTTCAAAATTATCAACATAAATAAAAACCACATTGAAAATACGCCTTTGATATCACATTGTTTGTTGATTTGGATTTGAATCAAATTGGTGACAACAAAATTTATTGAAAGCCGCATGTGACTGGATCCAATGTAAAATTGTAGCGATATCCCTATCATTCCATATGATCACATTGCCTTCAATAACCTGATTAATTACTCAAAGTGCGCCAACTATTTGTTGTTTTTAGATTTATAGGTTTTTCGGGCAATGCGATTACACTGGTGAATGTTTTCATCCTAAATGTGAGAGAAATTATACACGGAATACATGTACATGATCTACTACTGGCTATCTACATGCTTCATTCCTTGAAACAATTCAACATGCGTTTATTTACATCTCAAAAATACAATGATTTTGTGTACATTAAGATTCGCCAAATATTTCATGTTGTGGGTTTTATCCTTTTCACAATACCTAGCTAATCTATCGTTATCTTCCTACTAAATTTCATGCATTTTCACTGTTTCCTCTTGTCATGCATAACGATTTTACACCAATTATTTAAATTGTCTTTTAATGCTTTTTAAAATTATTGGAACATTGCATTTACCTATGAAATAAATTTGTGTGGTCGGACAATGTAAAAATTTCAATAAGTGACCATTATTTTTGATGTTACTGTTGCTACTCGAATTTTCAACCAATTATTTAGCAGATTTTTTCAAGGTAGAAAGCGTCATGCACAAACATGCACGTAATTCTACGAGTGGATGTTCCAGCTTCAGTCACGTCTTCCTAGAGTTCGTGTGCATGTCAAGCAGTCTTGTCGTCTCTTGTCCAAAGTCAATGAAAACTGCTTGTAAATTCGAGTGCTATCTCGAACAATGCATCCGCATCAATATTGGTCACTTATATCTCTACTTGTTTCAATTGTAAAAACAAAAAGGCAACGTCTCAAACGTTAATCAATCAATCAATTAAACATTTGGTGTAAACAAGTGCGCAAGTAAATTAAATTATATTATAAATTGCTGCTGGTTGCCGTGCTTTCTAAAATATTGACAAACGATTAAATGGAAAAGAAAGCCAACTAAATTTGGTAGACTACAGTCAGTCAATCTGTTCACTGCAAGCAATATAAATTGCAACACGAAGCTCTTTTTAGGGAAATTGGCTCCTGCATGTCAACACATCCTGTTGATTTCCGTGGTCATTTCTCTTTATAACTTTCTCCCGAAAGAAATTTAAATTCTTTATGGAAGCAATTTAGATAGTATTACTTTCCTGGCTAAAGTGTTTACCTCACAAACTAATGAAAAATACAGCAAAAGGCCAGAAAATAAAAGTGAAAGAATTGCCTCTCTTTTTTTGTAAAAAAAGGGTGACACAGAAAAACAAAATTTCCAAACCAAAAATGATTACTTACTCTGAAAACCTACATTAAGTATAAAAATAAAAAGAACACTATGTAAGTCTCAGGAATATATGGGAGTCGGGGTTGAAACGTAAACCGGCAACAGGGAATTTCTCAAAAATCACACAACAAAAACCGGTTAAAAAACAGAAACTGCAAACATGTTAATCACTCTACTAAAATCTACTGAAATCACCCTTTCATCTCTTTTTGTAAAGACTAACACAATTTCAAAATACTGTAAGCACAATTGAATCATGCTTGCAATTTTCCTTTGCGAAAGGTTTTACTTTGAAAGATAACTTACCTAACAGATTGGATTTGACGGTGACTGATAAATGAGTCGTCTTTCTCAGGATCTCAAGTGCTTTGTTGTGCGATATGTGTTCAAAATTCTGATTGTTCACTTCTAAAATCTGCAAAGGAAGATAGAAATAATATTATTAATGTACACACATCACAGTTGCAGTTCTAATACCTGAAGGTGGAGTTGTGAATTGTTTGTTTACTTTGTTTACTGATGAGTTCCGAAACACGGGCGCACTCATGAACGCGAGTAGGTACTACTTGGGCTTTGACTATGTTTTTTTCTCTCACAATTACACTTATGCCACCAACGAAATTATTTTTGCTACAAATGCTAAAACCGATCTTTGCGCGTAATATTGCGCGATGCACTTATTTACAGACTTATTAACATTTCTGAATGTCGAGAAATGACAGTCTTTTCCATCGTAAAAGAGCAGTAACTGGAGAATAGCTGAGGGGACAAGAAAGGCCTTCTTGTCGTGATCTTTGAAAGACAAGAAACTTTACTGTCTGCCATTTCAAGCCACTTTTCACTTGCTCTTGGGTCAGTTCGAGAGCAAAAGATTTCACCTTCAACAAGTCTTGAGACAACAGTGAAAGTGACTGCACACTTAGATTGTTCTGTTCTTTTGTCATTGTAACATTGGTGTAACAGAGGTGACGCGTTTCGTTATCCTATATAGGGGAAAGGGCCTTTTTATCAGATAGGAACGAGTAAAGGTATCCTTGAACGTCACTTAAATCAATTTACACGTATTATTCAGCACAGTATATATCACTTAAATTAACGCTTAGCTAACAAAGATCGATCGCTGAATAACAAGGTGCCACTTCAGAGTACATGCTTCGGAAGAGAAGCCGCTCCGGAAGATTTTATCTAACCTGTTAATCCATGTTTCAAGTATATATAAAATGTTTTAGGTAAGTACATGTCTTTAATTATTTTTCCATGGATCCGAATATCTTTTATGAAGCCACTGGCACCCTTTGTTTCGGCCTTAGGGTGATTCTGCCCGTGGATTTAAAGGCCCGTGTGGATCTGTTGCTTGCATGCCAACTCACTGGGCGGGTTTAGTTATTCTTCAGTGTTTTGACATTTCTGAAAATATAGCATTCCCAGCTTGTGTTGATTATTCTACATGCACCTTTTTCATTAACTCTCAAAATATCCCATTGGCGATCCCTTCAAATTCAAAAGACATGGTTCTAAACCGTACTAATGAATCTAAGAGTTTCCTCTCCTGTCTCCTAATCTGAACCTGATGTGGGCGACATAATTATAAGATATAGATGTCAACATGGGGCACTTTTAACAAAAATCCCGACAAGCCAATTCACTGTTATTGCATGCGTGGGAGTATAAAAAGCAGCAACCTTGTAAATTTTTAAGTCTATTCTTCCAATGAAAATAAAGCTGTCTGGGGAAGCCAGCTTTAAATGCAGATTAAAACGCTTAGGTTGCAAAGAATCAGTACAAATGATGGATGAGACAAACCCAGCTTCATCACAGCTTCAAGCTCTATTCTTTCAAAAATTCCTTTTGTTCATATCTCAACCGTCTTTTATCTGAGTTGATTTTATTTCATAAGAAAATTACTTCACTTCAAGAGAATTGTCGAGGTATTCAATGTTGCAATGTTTCACATAGCCAAATGTTGCAATGTTTCACATTGCCAAACATATATTTCTGTTCTAACTTTTTTATCGCCTTAAAATGACAACTGACTGTCACAAGCATAGTTCTGAAAAATTGCACCTTCTCCTGCAAGATTAAACCAATACATATATCTGTTCAAGCGAAGGATACTGCCCCCACATCCTAGGTGTCTGTCCTTACTGATTATTCCTGCAGGCAACCGGTTTGGCCACCTGCAACCCTTTGTAGTTGTTATGGGAACTGCACTGATGTGATATATGGATAGCTATACACTAAGGCCCCTTCCTTGCTATTAATTCTTAATTAAGCAGGAAAAGTTTATGTTCACTAAAAATATGTGCGAAATCCTAGTAAGGTTGTAGATAAAACTACATTCCCTGTAGACTGTCTTAGATCGAGATCGTGCATGTCTTGCGTAACATAGTAAAAAGATTGGAGACTTTAAGTGAAAAGGGAATTAGCGGTAAAACCTGCCAACCTATCACACGAAAAATATGTCTCTTCGGACAGACATGCATATACTGTCAGTTCGCCCGAACACGGAAGCTCTGAACTTGTCAATTTAATTATCTTTCCTGGAGTCAGCTTCTGTACGAACTGTACGTTTTTAGTCCCTGTTTACCTTCACATATATGCGTGACAAAAAAAAGAGGGCTTTACAAAGGTAGACAAAATTTGTCTTTTTCAGATGTACCCTTTGCTATAATTTTTTATTTCAGTACATGCATTACGACAGGTAACAAAAACTCACCTGGTCACCTCTCTTGAGGCCAGCTTCGTGTGCTTTGGAATTCTTCTCTACTTTGGAGATGAATATACCACATCCCCTTTCCAGGCCCCCGAGCACCGAGAAGTGAAGAATCTCATCGCGCGTCGCCCGTGTAAGCACCACCGTCCTTGGTCGCGCCTTCGCGGCGCAGGCTATATTGAGCAGTCTCAGCTGACCTGCCATTCCCTGCAATACATCACAATATGGGTTACGTGCGAACTTTTTTTTACTGAATCTCTTGATACGTTACAAAGTACACGTTTTACTTTCTACACAGGATGATTAAGTGCAAAAACATTAGTAAGACTGAAAAGCAGTATTACATCAAGGTTTTTGATACAATGCTTATCTTTGGCACACCTGTATCTTTCACTTTTTTACAAAGATACCATATCCTTTTTAAAACAGTAAACGGTTTTACCTCTCGTTCCAAGTACTGCTCAAATTTCTCGAGAAACTCGCTCATTAACGGTTCCGTCTCGAAGTCGTTAAAATGGTTGTTTACCCAAAGCAATATTACTCTGGTTACCTGAAAAGAGAAAAAATAACATTCGTTAGTCAAAGCCCAACTGCTGCCTCCAGGTACGCAAATGTGCATCTATGTGTTTGGAAGTGCAGACACGCTTTAAAGTTTAAAGCACGTTTGAAAGTACATTTCCATACAAAGGGAAGAAACTTTTCTACTTTAGTGCAAAAGTGGCAATAAATGAGCTATGGAGATAACAAATACTCAAAGGTACATTTATCAAGACAAACTTGATCTAATTATGACTCTGGTAAGACCCGAACTATCCGCGTAACCCTAAATAAATTAACCATCTCCAATCTAAGTCAACCATTAATTCCTAAGCAAGCCTAAGTCAAGATCAAAGCCCATCTAAACGTCCCAATATTCATTTGACTCATGGCCATTACAACCATCGTAAAATATGACCTTCAAGTCTTTGTCGGGTTCTTCTCCATGATGGGCCGCCACATTTATTTCACATACGTGATTCAACATTGTGCTTACTACAGAATGGGGCGCAATGCAAGGTCGGTTCATACTTCTGGGTAAATGGTCACAAAATACCATGTAAATGTAACTTTATTCGCCTCTCTCGTCGCCATAACGTGTAGACTGGTATGACTTTCCCCAGTACAAATGCTGAATTATGTGTTAGGATCCATTGAAATAAAAACTGGCTTTAAGAACCCGACCTTGGCCTTGCTTTCCAATGGGAATGAAGCATTTTAAGAGGAACAGTTGATGCATAATTGCCTTTGTGGACACTGACGGACCTCGGGGACCACTTTGTGACACAAGTAGCCGGACTCCACACCAGCTTAAGTGCCGAATGTATCACGGCAAATGCTCAATTTTCACCACGTAAAGCTGGTGTACTAAGTGCAACTGCTGCACCCAAGGAGCCCGTTCAACGCTTTTAATTATTAACATAATTCAGGTTACGTCTGTCCTGGACGGAATAGAATTGCATGAGGGTTTACAATGAGTAAAATGAATGGTACATCATGTATGATAAACTGTATATCAGTGTACAGTATAACAATACAGAGTGTAACTAAATTGTGGTTCTTTGAAACTGTCTTGCGGTCAAGCTGGATAAATGTCCCCAGTTTCATTGTAGCATTTGAGTACCAGAACACTGAATAGTAAAATGTCTGTAAGTCTAATTCGGGAACATATTCTAATCACCATATGTAAGAGTACAGACAATAAAGGTCACATCGTTTCTATGGATTTTAACGACCCCTCTCAGAGACGACCACTCTTAACAATTGGCAAAACAAAAACAACGTTCCAGTGGACTTGGGACTTCGGAGGTAAATTATTAACCAGTTCCACTTGTTGTTCCACACGGCTTTTTACCCTGTGAAATTTCTATTGTTGTACTTGGCCATTGAACTGGGCACAAGGGATCGATTCCCTAAAACACTGCGCCATATGATGCTATACAACACCTATACATCAACCTTAATGCCTTACATTCATTTGCCCAATAAATCCCGTCTTAATGCCGACAGGAACATATTACCGCTTTAAATAATTCAACCACATTCATCTTGAATTACGTCAAATTAGCACATGAAGAGCAGTAAATTAAATAATAAATAAGGAAGTGAGGACGTTAAGTAGCTGACCATCATGTGGCAAAAGAAAAGTTTGCATATTGAAAGAAAAGTCCGCACCCTGAACATTCTAGCACATAATGTACAGGGATTTGTTTCGTGGATGACATTCAATCATTGCGTGTGGCAATATTCCCACCTATAAAAATATATCATTTCATTTAACACGGTTTAAATTTTCTAATCACCTCCGCCAAAAAGCTTTTTGTAGCCTGGAACAGAAGTTGCCATTAATATAGCAACTATGAACACTATCCCCTTTTTAAACGCGTTTGCATGCCGAAGGAAGGGTTTCAAGAGTACATATGAGAGCAATAACCGAAGCTGGGTTTATTCCCAACACGAATTTCTTTTAACTGAACATATTGCTGTGGGAGATGTGTTTTGCGACCAACGGTGATTTATCGTGTGTGTTGATGGGCGGCGGAAAGTCTCTCCGAACTTTTACTGACTTGCAGCCATTGTCAGACTTTTATGTCACAATGTCAATGCTTGTTGTGCAAATGACACATGTAGCACGCATGGCGGGTTTTAAAATGGGATGTGAGTAAAATTAAAGCTAAAACCAAACTGTCCTTGGGTAAATGCTGAAGATGGGCTTGTAATAATTTGTAGTCCATTACACAATTTATCAATAAATTAAGATCGTTCACTGATTTCTGAACATCTTTGTAATTGTTGGAAATATACATGTCATATTTTCCATGGCCAGGGACAGCCTAGGGAGGAACCTAAATAGTTAGAGACTGGCCTTCCCTTGTGGCTGATCAAATTCATTCATAATACATGTGTAAATACATCCCACAGCTTCTCCCGGTCTCAATTCTATGACATTGTATTTTAGTGCCCCACCTGCCCGTTGAGGCCAATGGCCAACTATGGAGCAGGTGGCCGTATATGGCTGGGCGCCCTATTCGGACCTGTAGTACACAGACTAACTACAGACTTTCCCTGTCGTTTAGGTGGTCCCACAAACCAAACTGTCCCTTTTGGGCAGCCATCATCCCATTGCCAGTCAACGAGCAACTTGAAGGAAACAATATCTAATTAGTCTTTTGAGAGACACCCATCTTTTGTTTCGTAAGAGTGTCGTACAAGACAGAGTGTCGCTCAATGAAAGAACGATACACACACTTAATACCAGTTGATCTCAGCAAACAGTGTTGCCCAAAAGATGTCGTAAAAAGGGAAGTTCTACTGTATGTGCAATTCAACTGCTGGGCACCCATCTATTAGCGCAACCATTGACAAAAGGAGACGGCCGCCCGTCAAAGGTTTCAGTGTGAATAAAGAAACTTCACCTTCGTGCTGGTTACCGGCCTACGAGTACCAGCAGTGCGAAATAAATTGAAATTTTATGCACATTATTATCCTTCCGCCTGGGTTGTCCATAAATTTGAATTCAATTTTCCTACGAAGCGAGTGGGCTTTATTCCCTCAGCACTTCGGTATTACACTGTAAATCTAGTCAGACGTAGCTGCTTTAATGAATTTAGAACTACGTCCACAGCACACGCAGTAACATCAAATATTTGTACTGGAATGAAGTAAATGTTTCACAAACTTTTGTTTGTTTAAACTTTTAAAGCAGAAAAGCTCTTACAAGTAAAATGCCTTTCACTTGTATTTATAATTAAATGGTTAGCCCAAGGCTAACATGATGGCTGTCATGGGCGGAGATTATGGGCAATGTAGCAGGTAATGCACATCTCATGTACCAAGTCTACACTGCACAGGGGCCTTTTGTACACGGGCACAACTACACACATTCATGTTTACATGTCATTCATTTTCCTTAAAATTTAAAATTATAAACTTAATTTGCTACAAGTATCAATCCCATTGGTCGTCAAACTTGGTTTACATTTAACATCCCAGCCAGGAACTCACCCGAGAACTCACCCACCATGAATACACAAGTACATAAACGTAACCGTTGATCCTTACCCTGTCTCTGTGTTTTGGGTCATTGAACCACTCGAGGAGGTGATCGGCGATTTCCAGCGGAGACTTGAGGAACGTTCTATACGTCAGGAGGAAGTCTTCTACGTACGTCGGGTCAACCGACGAGTGCTCCTCCACCAAGTGCCCCATCAGTTTCTCAGGCGTTCCCTGCAAAATAAACAAAATAAATTATTCAATTCTATGAAGAGAAAAATCTGGTCTTTTTAGAACCCTTGAGTTTTGAGACTGCCTGCCATTTGTGACCAGACACACTTGAACCAAAACCACATTTCATCTTCTTTTTAATACTGTTGTTTACGACCACAATTAATATCCCAATGGGGTCGTCGCAAATGCAGGTTTCACTGCAAATTAGAACTTTTCAATACAACACGGGAATGCTATTAACATTAAAACTGATGGCAATATGAGAGTGCACACCGCCGACCACTGGTTTGTTCACTTCTTTGTACAATAATCCCCGCACTCTCATTTATTCTGTTCTACAGAGCAATTTGTTATGGTACGATAAACTTGATTTATTTTTAATTGAACTGTATACAATTGCCTACGACTACTCGTTATATTATCTAAAATGTAATTCCGAAACATCTGAATCGTTTAGATGCGTGCTTGTGTGCAGGAAAAGATAAGGTCACAAAACGACATACATGTACTTCAGAAATGTTCTTTAAGCAAAGAAAATAAATCACAAAAGGAACGTTTTCATTAGCAATGGGCAACAACGCCAGAACGCGAATATTTTACGTGTAAAGGACCAGAGGACGACAAAACACAATACCGGACAAATGTGACCACAAAAACTTGGTGTGCAACAGCTGTGTCTTTAACAAGGGGTGTGCCTTTTTGTTTCTTGTTCTTATTAATTAGCAAAATGCTTCATTACAATCAAGCTGACTTGTATGACAATTATGTCAAGTATTACAACATTTTGAGGTTTCGTACATAGGAAATTGATGGTTGTTAATTGGGTCTTTATCAAAACATGTAGCAATATTCCGGACTGAGAAAGATTAATTAGGAGTAGTAATCGCCAATCTTATTGTGTCGGCTTTGTTTCGCCGATTCCGTGTATGTGGACGTGTGCTAAGGTGACCACTCTTTTCCATTATGAAAATTGTGTCGGTAAATCATACATGAACTCATTATTTGTGCGATTAGCTCTGTATATCTACAGTAATTGGATTTTTGCCGCGATGAAGAAAAAAATAGGTCCAGATGGACCTGAGCTCATTTGGCATTATCATAAAACTAAAGACAATATCAGTTATAGTATCACATAGATACAAATGAAGTGTAAGATCAAATCTCAAATACCGTATATTGCCTAATTAACGTGCATGCCCTAATTAACGTGCACCCCTTTTTTTCTGGCTCATTTATGGAACTTTATGCAAACATCAGCTACAGACCTTTCATATGTAATGCATAAAATCTTGTAATTTGTCATACTTTTTCACTAAAACTGCTACCTACTGTGTAGACTGATATTTTT